>JAHZNG010005176.1:0-16465 GCA_027744375.1 Orchesellides sinensis | reverse complement strand
ATTTTGGTTGAGTTTGTGTTAGTTATGTTATGGGTTGATTGATTTAACGCTTTGGTTTGGGCGAGATGTCTAAGCGTAATCGTTAGCATTTTATTGTCATTATTTTAGTCGTCGCTAATGTAACTACAGAAAAGGGGGCGAGACAACAAAGGGTATACCTTTCTGATGACTTCACAAGCTGGTATTCAAAAGCCTTTTGTTAATTACTCTAGATAAACTATAAGCTCAATGGGTTGGGGAGTAGCTTTAAATACGTGATGAATATTGAAAAACAAAAGTAATTATAGTAAATCTAACGAAGATGACGCAAGACATTGTGATGACAAGCTTAAACAGCTGCGCTTTCATTCTGTATTTAGGGAAGTTTAAAGCTCTGCTTTCTTTTCCTTTCCAGCTTCCTACCATATGCATCTTTCGGCTTTTCCCAAAAGTTTACAAACACATTCACATAGATGCATATTACTTTATACATATATGAATGTTGCGCTTTGGTTGTGGTTTTGATATAGTGGGAAAATGAAAAGCCCACGTGCCGGCAAGTAATGTATTCCAAGGACGCCTCCTATAAGCATACCTATCTGTCTGCCATGATATATAATGTAGTAGGTGTATTTCACATACTATGCATGTATGTACATTATGTAGCTTTAGAGCAAAAGTAAATTAACTGCGGAAACTTATTCTTCCTTATTTTTGGCCTTTAATTATAGCCACTGGCTTATAAATGTTTTAGTTGTGGTATATTATGTGTCTTCTTGCGCCATAATGTTTGATCAGTAGAAATGACAAGGTAAAGGTGAGTGGCAATTGTCTGCATTTATACACAATATACAACAAACTTGTTACATGAAAGAGCCATTTTCAGTAGCCTTACAACTTGAACGTAGGCAAATAGTAGATATTTATGGTTTGCAGACTGCAAGTAGGCGTTTATTTGCATGATATAAACGCATCCAATTTTGTATAAATAGTTGTAACAAATGAAATGATTTGAATGATTTGAATTTGAGCTGAACCTCAACTAGGAAACAAGGGCAGCTTTGAGGAAGCCAAGCTCATTATCAATAGTGAAACTCAAAGTCATCCGTTCATGATCATGGCAATAGGTCGTATTAGAACAAAAAGTAGGGATAAGTTACAATAACATTGTTAACACGAACTTAGTTTGCTAGGCCGTTAGCCAAGTACTAATTAGTAACTGTTGATGAACTAGGCTATTGGGTACTTATGTGCAAACCATTATATAGTAAAATAATACTTTCAATGGGTGATTGGAGGTGAGGCGAACTAAAACTGCCAATACGCGATTTTATCTTAATAGTTTTAATTCGGTGAAAGTATAATTCCTCATTTTAAAGATGCACCGTCACCCTTCTCTTTTAAAAGATTATCCTATTCAATACTGCATAGCTGTGGTGTGCACATGAATAGATTACCAACTAAAAGCAATTTGCTAATTATCCCTTTCAATTAAGCAAATTCAGCCTTGTGAAAGCAACGTATGTGTAGAGCATTTAGCTAATTAAACATTGTATGAAACTTATTCTTTCCGTAAACATTCTAAATAGAAGCATCAATCTTATTTTAAAATTGAGACAGGTTAGGACTGACCGACAGGCAGTATAAGCGTTGTTCTTTATAAGAGCTTTTCATAATCATTTACCAGAATCACAAACAGTATGGTGTTGTGCAACGGAAATAAATATGCCTATTAAAATGCATTGTAACGTTAAAGAAAACCTTCTTGCATCTATTAAAATCCAACCGTCGGAATACGCAAGGTAAAAAAACAACAACTTTCTTCAGGAAATAGCAATATTCATCCAACCCCGTATTCAATTTTTGTATTGTAGTCAAAACTATTCTTAAAAACCTATTCTCAAAATGTTTCTTAGCTTCCGAATTGCTACTAAAGCATAAGCATACAAGCATGCATTCTCTAACGGATTGTGAGTATGAAAACTATAGAAAGTGTAGGCAGCACAGTTATTATTGAACGCTATATGCGGCATACTTATTCAAACATTCTTGCTAATTTTCAACAAGAAATCAACAAAAGCACTGCCTGCATCTGCATTTCACACATAAATTGGACGTATTTGGTTCCTAATTAGTTGACACGGAACTAATAAAGAAATCAGTATTACATTAAACTACTTTCACCTTAACAATAGGCTATATAAAATGCTAAATACAGGGCGTTTGACTAAACACCAACTTCCTACAATACAGTACCTTTACTCAGCACACCGGTGCAAAATGCATACACGTGTAATGATGCACTTTCTACAAATAATGCAGCTAAATTTCTTTAAAAAATCTGGAATGTAACTAAATTGAAATATATAGAGCACAAAAAGGATTTCATATCTGTGCGACCTTGTGTATCCTTCCCAAAATTCCATACCATGGGCCAGGGCCTCCTAATACACAAAAGCTGAGTACACCTATATTGCTCCTTTCAGGTCAAGGTCCATTATCACGGAAGTGGTATTTTGGCATGAGGCAGTTGTAGCTGCATAAAGATATCATAATATCACATGTCTTGATTGATTTATATACGAATTGGTTAATATGACATTTGCTTTGTTTTTCATGGTATGCGGAAATTTTAGCCTTAGCCTCTTTTTCCTTTCATTTAGTTACATTTTCTCAGAAAACTTCTTATTTGTACAGCTATGGGAGGTTTGCCTATATCAAATTTTACGAAATGTACAAACTACATCGAAGCTTATGTGAAATACCAAACGTTGAATTTTTGCATTGTAAAAAGCAATGGAAGGTTTTAATCCATTCTAAGAGGTTTCGATCTAAATAAATGAAATATACACGAGATCACATGCTCTGAAATCAGATATGTATTGTCATCTCTGCCAATACCAAAGGGCATTTTAATTAATTTTCTCTTTGCACACCACCAAATCAGTTGCCGCTAACCATGCAGGACACCTGAAGTTCAAGAGAAAATCCTTTAAACCCACTGAATGTCAATTGATTGACCTTGAAGATAAATTAAAAAGGAATTAGCATGCATAAGGCGTGTTCTGTGGACTGTGGGCTAAAGAGGAAAATTACAAGAAAAAAATGAGTCAGGATTCAGTTACCTGTGTTTTCTTATTCCCTATACCGTCTTGGCACTTGTTATTGTTATTTTCTTCTTATTATTTATTAAGGAAGCATATTGTACAAACTAAGACAAGGTTTTGATCAAGTATGCCAATTTTTGAAGGATTTGTTATTGACTTTGACTTTCATTTCTTTATAATGATCATACTCATACCTAGTCAAATTCCTTTGTTCCTCCTAATCAGCTTTTTAAAAACGTATAAAAATCACATACGCATCATCGTTAACTCACAACTTATAATCATGATACATCATAACCCATAAATTCATTTTGAGCTACAACACTACCATTTGGCTTGTAATTTGGTAATGAACTTTAAAAGAGACATTGGCTGATGATGATGATAAATGCAGTCAGTGTTTTTGTACAATGTAGCCCTTGCCAAGGTTAATTGAGAACAGGTAGTAACTACAGTCTGTGAGTCAGTCAGACATAAAATGCGTACACGCACTTTTAGATATACGTGTACGCATATCATTATACGTGAGCCCTTTTTTATTGCATACATTTCCTTTGTTGATTTGTTTTGTACGATTCTTATCAACCAATATAAGAAGGAAATCTCATAAAGGCCTTCTCTTTCCAAAGCTGAAGTCAGTGTGCCTCGAGTTACTCACGCAGTTTTTCAGGTTCTGCAACTAACCCATCATGCTAGTTCTGTAAATATTCGCACCTACCTACGCACAATACGCATAAAACTTAAATCCTCACAGGGAATTCAGCTTAGTGCAATATGAACAGTCAAGAGAGTATGTCGATTGTTTGTTGCGGATGCAATGGAAGATTTTCAAATACATAGAGAAGGCAGTAACGATAATAAATAATAATGAAGTGGTTAAAAATGTATACCTTGGGGCTGCAAAGGTTTTTCTTGTTAAAAATGTACACATCCATCCATACATTTAAAAGAGCTGACCATTCATTTCACGTCTACTAAATAGAAACGCAACCAGCCAGTCAAAGGAAATTGACTTGATGAAGGTAAGAAGAAAGACATGTACGCACAATACGCATACAAGCACGCATCTATCCATATTCATCTATACACAGGCGTGATTATACATTACGCATAATTTTTTATTCTTGTTTGTGCCACATGAGAGCTGGCATTTAAACACTTACTTTCGTACATATAAGGCTGTTTCTATGTGTGTAGGTAGGATATACAGTAAGGGAGACGAGGAAGATGTAAAAATATGAAAATGATAATAGAACATAAAAATACTCAGACCATTCTTTAATATAACACTGCTCACCATCCCCAATAAAAAACCCAGAGCGTAATGACCTCTCTGATGTCTGTTTCATTTATGCGTGTGTGTGCGTGCAGAAACTAGCGTTTGGTAGTAGTCCAATAAAAGCATGGAATGTAATGTTGTACAGCCAATATATTGCTCAATAACATGTTTTTAATTTCTACCATTTCGCACTCACACGCACATTTTAATTACGACATGCTAAACAATGCGTATAAAAGAGTTCATCTTGACTCTGTTGAAATGGTCTAGTCGACTAGACTGAAAATCTACATTTATGCGTAAATTTACGCAGACAAAGAAAAAAACTAGACATCTTGATAAAATACATAAGATTAAGAGAGATAGATGCATATATAGGTACCTAGTGTTTTCACTTTGACGTAAATGATGAAAGTTTATCGCGAGCTGTTTCCCAAACGCGAATAAAAATGCAACATGGCGCTTATTGACTTGGTTCGCTTCCCACAAGACAAGCATTCACTTTTTTCAACTTGCTCAACGCTCAACCCCACACACCCAGCAAGAGTCTGTGTAGATGGGTATATGTATGTAACACAGCTGCATACAACAAATTGCCAGAGTTTGATATGAATGCATAATTTATACAGGATGAGAGAGAAGCCTGGCTTCAGTAAAAAACCTGTTCTTCCTGTGGAGCTCTTATGGTTAGGTATGCTTGTAGAACAATAACACAGGTACTTATCCAACGCAACTCACGCACAATAGTAGGCATTATATACATAGATAGATTTTTTTAGTATGTATCATGTGTACCAACTTAACCTTAGTCAAGGCTAAATCACTTTTGTAGTCAAATTGGATGGAATACATATGTACACTTTTATACCCACATATAATAGTGACGCTTATTGAAAGCCACATTGCATACCTTGTTTTTTATTTGTGTGTGTGTGCGTGAGGAGAGTAGAGTAGCCTTTTGAGCATGAAAGGGATACATGGCGAAAGAAATGTATTCTATGTGGGTGCTGCTGGTGCGAATAAAATGGGTTCACAGGTAGACAACGCTTTTTTATACAGGTGTCATTTATATATGCGTTGCTGCATCATTTCTTACTTTTCCAATGTAAATGCTTGTGCAGGATAGCATATATATGAATACGCATTATCGTCACTCATCTAAGCTTCCTTTATTAAAGGTTATGCATATTCTTCCCATTCTTTTGAGCGAGTATTGTGTATGGGCGCATTCTTGATTGTTGTTGGTTCTTTCATCGTTTAGGTTGAGCAGGTACTTTTCTCATGCATATTAATGAACCTTTCTTATTACCTTACGCACTTTTTATGCTCTTATTACCCAATCATCCAAGACATTTTCACATCGTTCTCGGCACTTTAAAATGAATTAATTTTGTTATGCATGTGGGCATCACTTTATTATCTTGTCAGTCTAGTGCATATTGGTTTGATACGAATTATGTGAACCGGAAATGGGAAAGTTTGGTCAAGTTTCCTTGAACCTTAAGTTGTACACATTGCATGTCGATTTATGGCATATAAAATTTGAAGAAAAAGTTTTTCCAGCAAAGGAAGTATATATAATTTAAACTATAGCACGTAGGAGCAGTATACCCTTGCGCGTACTCATTTTTACCACTACTAAGAATAAGTTCCTATCAGAGTTAACAACGTTTGTACATCAGATACGCACAAGCTAATCCAATATTTATGACCAAATGACAAAAGCTACGCATCTTCCACTCATCCTCGCTAATATATAAGCGTAATGTGATATATTACAGCGATGTAGGAAAGGAATGACTGAATTAGATCAGGGCAGAAAAGGAGATTAAAAGTGAAAAGAAACATTCGGAACAGGAGAATAAAGCGAGGTCAAGCTGAAGATACAAATAATCTACTCAGTCGTGCATAAGCCAAGTATAAAAACATGTGTATATATGTATGTATGTATCAACATGCGTACATCGTGTAAGTCACAGATTGACCGTTTGAGATCTTTGTAAGTACATATCTCAGAGTATCAAGTTCGTCTTTAATTTATTGGCATGACATGGATCATTCTTGAGAATGACGATGATAAAAAATGATTTGTGTTTTGTGTCGTTCCTCTTGGTCTTCTTCGGTCAAGTCAATATGGCATTCAGAATTTTCCTATCATATTTCCCGTGCGGTACAATACACTCAGATATGTACTTATAGCAATATTCATTAAGTTAGTTCATATACACGTATAATAATGTTAAGATTAACGTCCCCAGGGGACATTCTAGTCTTGTTGTTCTTCTTGTGGGGAAAGTAGGAAATATGTAATTCCAAGTATCAAAAGACAAGCAAATTCTTTCAAGAGTATGGTATAACTTTTATAGTATAATGAAAGCCATAAAAAGACATAGATGAGCCAGTCCAACAACAACATTTTGATCCTTTAGAACATCCGAGAGCACAATCATAAAATGATTATTATCATTTTGGAAGAAGTCGTTGTTCACAATCCATACTCACTAAACTCCATATGGTAGCAGTATCCAAATCCAATGGACTTCACATTAATTCTCTTGTGGTGAGGCTCAACAGCTCAGCCCATTCCTTCTGTTTTGAGCTCTCCTGGGTTCTTCAATGTGCGAATTATATACATGTACAGATTGGATCTTATGAGTTGGATGGATGTAGATGATCACAAAAAAGTGCGTAAATATACAGACTGGCAGACACAGAAAATAAGTGTGTGTGTCAGTCTTCCTTTCTGACTTGTCTTCTGCTGATAAGAACCTATCTCTGCATTCTCTTCCCTCTGTGCTGCTGCAATGAGCAGTACACTGCTCAAGAAAACCAGATTTTCATGTTTATACATTCTCAGCCTTCTTTTCTTACATATGCATTGCGTATGAGTGCGTGAAAGGAGTCATCGCCTTCTTGATCATCATCACATCACCAACAACAATGTTAGCTTTAAGGATGTATGCATAAAAATGTAACATCTACACTTTATATCCTTACGCACTTCACACAATGAGATTTGGATATGGAGCGGCGTCATCATCATCGCCAGTGACGGGCTCACAGTGGGAACCAGATAATCATTATTATATCGAGAGAGAACGCATATATATTACATACCTTATGTATGTAGATGAGAGAGTACAGTGACAGAGATTCGAGTTTGAGGTCGAAGGTCGTGGATTCACACGTGGAGCGGGCAGAGAAGAGTGAGGAACGTGTGCTGGGCGGGATTTGGTACAGTTGATGAGGCGGAGGATTCTCCAATACACTTCACCCTACTTCACCCCCTTCACATTTTTATTTCTGGCCAAGAGGGCAATAACACACAACAAAGTTAAACTATTACTTAGATTTTTTTGTGTATAAAATAAAGCAAAGTTAGACTGGCAGAGATGAAAATGATGACATGGCATACATATACATATAAGCTAAAAAATAATACGTGTGTATCCTTTACTTTTTTTCAACCCCCTCTGATTCTGTTCAAACCCCCGTTCAAAAATATCTCCTCATGATGATCATGATGATGGTAATGGTAAAACAGTGTAGCTTTATTGTATACGCACTTTACATAGGTAAAACATTAACATACCTACATACGCAATATTATACGCACTATTACCACAAGCAACCGACCGACCGGCATTTTTCATCAGGTTCCTTTTGCTTATATGAGCACTATATATTGCTAGTTGTGTATGTAAATGAACACATTGAATTGCATTATATTGCATTACTTTCCTCTCTTTCAATCTCTACTTAGGTTGCTTGCCTTCTTTGAAGCCAGTTTTGAATTGAATGTTTCTTTTTGGAATTGTTAAACCATACACAACAGAGATTTTCATGAGCCAAAACGGAGCTGTGTAAAAAAGTTAACTCCCATGTATAAGTTAGAGCATACATACATAATATGAGTACTTATACACTCGGATAGCTTCGCATCTCTCTTGAGCTTGTACGTCATAATATAATCTAACGAATGCTCCAATTCATTGCTTTTCTCACTCCTTGCATGGATTTTTATGTTTGTTATTATTATATCAGTATTGGACAAACTTGTCTGTCTTATTAAGTCTCGTACACATATCATTATTATGTCTTTTGAAGATTTAAGATACTTTTTGATTATACATTATGTTTCTTTACTGAAGTGTTAGGGTGTCGGTTTATCTCAAAACGATACCTTTTGAAAAAAATGTATTTGCTGACTAGTAATTCTATTGCAACACTCGTAGCCCATTCTGATTAGACCAAAGTAAACTGTTTTTTAAAATTTACATTCACTACAAGTGCCAAAGTGACGAGACGTTGGTGACTGACAAATTTAAGTCATATTAAATACTATATTATACTGAGATATCCATTAACCCAGACAATTCTTGTACCTTTTGTGGGAGGTTGGCATTGCTCAATACTTTATAAATATGAAATGAGAATGAGAGAATAAACTTTTTTAATGTTAACAGTATCTTATACTATGCTTGCATCAAATATTACTTTCACACAGGTATAGTAGTTATTTGACTTCCCAAAATAACCTAAAATTGGTAACTGTCAGAATTCTAAGAAATAAGTAAGATAAAAATAACTAACTACCTTCCAAATGTCTTAGGTTTACTTTTACTAGTTTACAAGAGCTTTTTAAAAGGTTTAAAATTAGTAATAACAGGTAGCGATTTTTTCATAAAAATGAACAAAAATCTACACAGACCTTAGAGAATACTCGTTCAAGCTGTTTACAACATGCTACACGTAACTAAAAATATAAACAGTAAAATACTTTAATTCCCAGTATGATTCTTTGTAGTAACCTATTACAATGTTTAATACCTTCATGTACGCAGTAGACAATGAATAGAATACCATATAATCATAAATATATATTCGTATTGGGCCTGACAGCTCTGGTGACCAGACCTGCATTATGTTTCAATAATGTTTACAAATAGGGTACAATTTTGCTCATAAAGGTATATTCAGACAGTTATTATTAAGTATAAACATTTTTTTTACTTGCCATTATATGCCGCATTCTTATGAGAGCATGTGTATGTGTAGCATATAAATGTAACTATTCAAAGTCTTCATGGTTAGGTTAGAACAAAAGTCAGACTTAGCAAGGTGATAGTTCACAGTACTAATAAAAACTCTGTAGACTAGAACCGTTGATTGAATTTATATGCACTACCTGAGGTACGTTCTTTATAAATAATTGGTAAATTAGTAAAACATTCTACAATTTACAAAGCTTCGAACAGAAGCGTCTTGTCTATCATTATCATGAAGCAAAGGTTAACATTCAATCATTTCAAAATAATATTTAAATAAAAAGGTGCCTTATTTAACACTACTCCCTCTGCTAGGCAAGCGACTACCCCATGCAAAGATTCACATACTTTCCATACGTATAGATATTAGGTTCATCTGTTGGGTAAGACACATGAATTATGAGGTACCAAATGATTATCACACTTGGGTCACTACAGACTTACTTCAGACTGACACCTTAATCCGTTCTCTAGAAAGATGCGACTTTTGCATACATATTGAACCCAAAGGCCATTTGCCATCCGTATTCATGTTTCATTTTATTTTGAATGTAGGTTTGGAAGTATGTGTAGGTTATTAGGGGTAAACTTTATGAAAAACTTTCCAATTGTTGAGGAAGGATTATTTGGCTATTTTTACTTATATCAAAACATACGGTTAAAAACTCTGTATAATACACACATTATTTTCCTCTTTTTATTCACGGAAGCCTTACCAGATTTTCTGAAAAATTCATTTTAGTACCTTTCAAATAGCTTGGTAAGACCATACGACCCAAAGTACAAGCTACCCTGGAGGCGTTAGGCTCATAATTTGTTGAAAAAGTTTGTTCGTTTGCCTTTTATTTCAAACACCCCCGCATTTCCGTTCTTGCATGGACAATTTGCTTTAGAGGAGTATTCAGAATTCCTAATGCTAAATAGCATAACACTTAAATTTGGCTTACATGTGGGTGGCTTTGGAGAGAGCAACAAGTTGTAACCTTAACCTTATCGAATTTCGACTCATTACTTTCCCAGAGATCTCTAATGATCCATCCGATCCTTGGAATTGGTGTCCAAATACAAGATGTTTTTTTAACGAAGGATGTTAAAACTCCTCCTAAAAGTCTGTATACATATTTGGTGTGGCTGGCCTTCCCAAGATTTGGCCTAGATATGCACACGCTCTCATCCGGAAAACTGGAGCGCACATGACCACCTCCAGAAATTTCTATTTTCATTGAATCCTGTACATATCTGTATATTTCCAAAACAATTTTTTCAAGGGTTTTTCTTTCTCGGGAAATTAGCAGCAGCCTGCGTCCCTAAAACTCTAAAGTATGCATTGTCATTTTTATAAGGTCACCGTCTAACGCGCATCTACCTTAAAATGCACAAATAAGATAGCAATCATAGCAGTAGCCAATCGTAGCCTTTTACCGGTATAATACAAAGAGTAAAGCCGTGTTACAGCTCCTCCAGTATGTAAAACTATATTAGCAGAATGATAACCTGCATAGCATAAAACAACAACATTCAAGTTGCTTTAAAACGCTTCCTAGTTGATAAGGTGTATGGAATATGGACAGGTTGTTTAGCATGGAGGCACCAGAACTTTTTTAAATGTGTTGCATGCATAAACTATAAACACAGATAGAGCATGGAGGTTCTTCTAAAAAGGAGGAACTTTACAAGGCCTTCTCATCCTCTGGCCTTCCCTTACAGGGAAAACTTATCATCATTCACTAGATTCCTCTCGTTCTAAGCAGCCTTGCATGACATCCATATGATCATTTTATAGCTTCTTTTCCACCATTAATATTACATTGCATTGCTGATGTTACTAGCTACTACAAATGGCGTAATATTGCAAGACATGCGGAAGGAAGGATGGTAAAGGCGAAGGAGTTTGGTTTAGTAGCAGCAATAACAAAAAGCAATCAAATTCGTCGTTATATTACACATTCCCATACCATAAAATGCAAGTGGCATCTGACATACCATATGCTTTTGCTGCATATGCATTGCATTGCGAGTCTGTCCCATTCTATGATATTGCAAGACATATCAAGAACCATACGTAGATAGAACAACATACAGGCATAAGAATAATATTGGGTAGAGCCTACTCTGGTTTTTACTGTTTGTTCCACCTTCAAACCTTATCCATCCTTACTTCATTTGTCCACCGTCGTATATTGCCACCACCGAGTGCAGTGCAAAAACCAAGTGAGACCGTTTGGCAAGGCTCATTCTGCAAATTGCAGTTGATCTACAAACACAGCTAAAAAAGCAAAAAACCTTTAAAAGCTATAAAAACCAGTACAAGCAAATTAATCTTATAAAGTTATCAAACAAAGTCTCAATCCAGCCAGTAAGAAACAACTTTTCAAAAAACCGTCATCAAGTTTTTCTGTACAATCAATCCAATTCTGGAAAAGCTAGTACAAAGCACGGGCACAGTTAAAAAATATACATTGTTTTCATCTAAAACTTAGTTTTCCTTTGATTCATCATCGTAAAAAAGTGAACAGAAAAGTCAGAAAACACCGACACGTTTTAAGGAGAAAGCACAAGTGGAGAAAGTGCGGGTGGAGGGTATCTGTTTGAAGTGAGACAGATATCAAGAAGCCATACATATTGGGACTGAACTACAGGGTATCAAATACAATATATTCAGCTCTTATAAATCAAACAGTTGCCAAAAACCTCTGAAGTATAAAAACCAAAACCCGGAATCATTCTTACAAAAACATTACAGGCTCATGGTACCCCAACCAAAGTCAAAAGCCGACTGAACACTCTTATGAAAAGTGCATTAGCTTTCCTTCACGTTTGTTGAACAAAGCTGAAAGGCATAAACAAAAGGATAAAACCTGCAAAAAAGCTAGACTCATCAGCAACATCCCTCATCGTAAGAATATCTCAGAGCACACCAGCAGACTGAACGAGAGCTTAGCAAGAGAATCGCATATAAACTCAAAAAAGAGAATCGTCGTAGCACAAGTTGCATTCACTTCTATTTGGAAGCTTTGAGCAGCATAAGTAAGCAAGAAAGAACATTTGTAGGTAGTAAAACACAAACTTCTATATAGGAGCTCAAGCTCACTCTTCTTCAGCAGCAGCTTAACCAATGCAATTCTTGTGAAGCTTATGCACAGAGCAGTAGTAGCCCAAGCTAAAAGCAAAGTAGACTCTCATCTCATGCATACATATACTTTTTTTGACTGAAGTGAACTTCTCATTGTGTATATCTGCTCCTCAGCTCGCAATGTCAATGTGCAGTAGGTTACAGACTTCGGTAACGGAAACAGCTCTCCGTGAAGATCATTGTTATTCTTTTAGCAGTAATAGTTGTTTACACATCGGTGTCACTGCTCAATTACTATTTCACCAGAATGCTGGACACTCATCCTTGTGATTTATCGTGTTTTCCAATAACTCTACAAATTCAAGAAAATTTAAGAGTGAGATCAAAATCGTCATTAAGTAAATCAGAGTTGACACTAGTCTTCAGCAAATCTTCTGGACAACTTTCTCACTCAGAGTTGTCCACAAGTAGGGATCACTATTGGAACTTGCCCTTTATGGACAAAGAAACATTTACAGAGTTTCTGTAACACTACTTCTGGTGAAAGTGATCCATGTAAATAAATCACATAAACTGAATAACATTGTTTCAGTGAAAACATTCATAAGAATTTCGGCTGAAGTTAAGAGATTTTTTAAACTTATTCTGTTTTGAAACAACTTGGTGCTTTGAACAAAGATATATATAAAACATACGTAAATATATTAGAGAGTTTGTAAATTGTAACATAGCTTGTTTTGTACAATTTACTTCAACAATACGTATCGTGCATTGATATAAACCTTTGTACAGTTGTAAAGAGGTTAACAATTATATTTAAAAATCCAAACCAAAGTCTTGGAACTGGATATAAAAAAGCGACTGGACCAAAGTGAATTAAATCCAAAGAAACGAACATTGTAACAAACTTCTTCATCTTGTCTTATACGCGGTTGGAAACTCTTTTGGAATTTCTTCAACCCATCATATCCTAATCACATCAAATTGGATTAACTATCCGAATGGTAAGTAAAATCAGTTTTGAAACTTTTCAAAAATCATAATTCGCATCTTTCATGAGCACCCACAAAATACTTCCCGATCATCATACGTTTTCCGTTTCTACCCGTAATATCTCAATGCCCCATCCGAATCTCGGTATAAAATTAACACTAACCGAAAGCCCATTAAATACTCCATAATTCCTCAAATTTTTGTACAATTCCACTGGAAAACTTTAAAACTAGAGCAGTTTAAAATCCCAAGTTTAGTCATGTAATCAAGATGAAAAACAACTTTTTTTTTCATATGCGTACCTAAATCCTAGCAGACAGAGATAGGCATATTACAATGTACGTTTCTATATCCTATACAGATATATCTATAAAAAGGTTGTTGTATATAGCGTATATCTGGTAAACGACGAATATTGGGAAAGGCCTACTTAGTTTACTTATGCTCTAGTCAACAGTATGCGCCGTCCGGGGCCCCGCTCGGCACGTGTAGCTTAAACTTGTGTTGGGTATGTCAGGTCGTGGCAACTCTTGCAGCATCTTCTGTACATATCTGCCTTCATATGTATAGCAGACGGTGCTTATATGTATATCACCGCTGTAACATAAATAACTCTATAGCGCTATATAGTTATATCACTCTTTATCACGCCATCCCCACAAACAAGTACGATATATACTTTGTAAAGAAAACAAGAAGTTCGATATGTATATCCATATTTCTGTCACTGTTGCAGTTGGTTCTGAAAAGTAAAGTAAGTTACGTACCTACACATGATATCCATATATATATATGTTGTGATAGGAATCATGCATAACTTCATACTATTTACGTCTTTTACATTATGATGAGAGTGCCTCTTATGTATACACATAGTCACCTTGTGTATTGTACGTTGTTGTTGGATCTTGGACTCTCTTTACGGATCTTATATGTATGTATGCATTCCTTTCATACTAAATGCACGCAATATACCAATATAAATAGTGTTTATTCACACAAAAAAGCAAATTGCATTCACTTTTCCCTTTTCCACAATACATATCTGCGTTAAAACACGGCTTCCTTATAATCTCTTCCCACATATTATGTATTCCGTATCTGAAGTAGAAGGCATATATAGGTATATTTGAATGTTATGTATATATGTGTACACGAGCAGAAAGGTTATTAAATATAGCCCGTTTACAATTCCCACTTGTGATATATGTATATAGGTACTTTACTCTTAGGTGGGGATGAATATCTGTGTAACCTATACGTATTTACAAAGAGATGCATAAAAACAATATAATGATGCGTCGTCGCTCATGTTGTTGTTTTCCGTTCCTTAGTTAGGGTATACCAATAGGTTTATATTATCGGGTATGTGTCAATCGGTTATCTTATATGCTTACTTTACCGTGTCTTATTCTATTTGCTTAGGTTTTTGTTAGCATAATAAGGAAGGATTGACTGTGCCGTTGTGGTGTATAAAATTCATGAAGATATAGTCAAATTTGTCCTTTGGGCCATCTAAATTCTAGGGATGAATGCGTATTTTATATTCTTTGTTTATTTGTTAGACGTATTCACCGGCTTTTTAAGGATCTTAAAGAGTTGCACCTTTCCATTCCCAACAGATCCATCATTAGGAGCCGCATGCATATGAAAAAGTACTTTGATCATTTGAATATCTCTCAAATCATGCAGGCTGCATATGTCACTGGATTTATTTACCTAAAAAAATTTCCAACCATAATTAGTGGGAGAAAGGCAGTAAAAAAGTAGATATCGCTGTAACCGACACTGTTGCTTTAGTTGTCATCTATCAAGCAATATATTATTTAGCCTGTTGGGTAATAATTTTGTTCATTACACATTCCATATGTGTGCATTTATTGACCTATTGGGGCAATCCACAGAGGTCAGTTGCTCCAAGCGCCTTGCCCCAGTTCCAATCCAAGAAGCGTATGATTATTTTAATTATTTCTTCCTGCTGGATACATAAATATGAAAAAAATATAAGAAGAAGGCCAAACTAAAGAGGTATAATATAAAATTGAAATGTGTGGGTAGATTAGTAATGCGTACGTGGATGGCTCAATGCAAATCCGCCATATGCACATGACTAAATCTCTTCCTTTAAAAGAAACACATTAAAAATTTCATCTACCTCGCTATTTAAACCCGAATACATTTCTCTCACATAAATAAATCTTATTATTACGCCCATGTGTATATTTTGTGTGTGACTTGTTTTTCTAATAAAATGTGCATAAATATTTTCTCAGTAGAGTGTAAAAAAGTGCATAAAAACGACCTCATGAACAACAGTTGCTTGTCATGTACATATATGCAACTCGAGTTTTATTTCTTTTCCACGGTCAATAGAGATTCTTATGATGAGTGTGTTCTGTCAGTCACCGGCAACGATATATACATTCATACGGGAAGAAAGGAAGCTTTTGTACTTGGAGAAAGGCCATGATATACATGCAAGCATTTTTACTATAGGTATTATAAAAAAAGTGCATACAACTATTACATAACATTCTAAGTACGCTACGGTCTAGTGTACAATATCCTTTCAAAGCATAGCTGAAGGTGCATCGTCTCTCTTGTTGCATTTTCTCATATTTCTCCTCTTAAGTACTCCTCTGCTACAAGATGCCTAATCCTTGGGAAGACATATAAACATATTTGGGCACTGCACTTATTGCAGTGCATATATGCATATACACACGACAGGATTAGGATATGTAGAACGAGACTTGATATTTTTATGGGAAGAAACAGCAGGAGCAGCAGAGTAAAGCAAAGGAATGCAGTTGTTGGCTATTATATTGTTGTTGGTCTAAAACTTACATAAAGCATATAAGATTTTTATAATGTAGCATGAAAAATAGGGAGAGATGCTAGAAAAAGAGGGGAATAATACTGTGCATTGATGAAAATAATAATAGGCGAATGTTATAAGCTTTCCTAGTAGGGCATTTATACTTTC
>JAHZNG010005175.1:0-15367 GCA_027744375.1 Orchesellides sinensis | reverse complement strand
TGTTTTTCTGTAATGCTGCCAAAAATAACGCATACACGAAAAAGATCCTTTATTTTTTAAAAACCCACCTGAGCACTGGTAAACTTAATTTTACACGAAGATTCATTTAGAAGCCTGCTCATCCAAAAATACTCATATATTTTTTGAAACCTTAAAAGACCCTTAGCACTTTTCACTTTTAACCCTTGTGCTGTTGTCCTTTTCACTAGAATAGTGCTATTTGCCCTTGTACAGATTTTGCTTAGTTCTGTACTTATACATACAGCCACAGCATACAACAGCCACGAACGACACAAGACAACTTGTTCTCTGATAGTGAAAATGAATCAACTGATTCAATGGCAGCGAGTTACATTTTTTGCTGTTCCCTTGTGGTCTTCATATTTTATTACACGTACTGCTATATGCACTTTCAGCGTTTTGTGCCCCTTGTCGTGCGTACCTACTTTAGATGTGTATTTTAAAGCTGTTTTTGTTGCTGTTTGCTTATTATCATGCCATGGATGCATCATCAATATATGAAGACATACATACATAGCATTACTTACTAAAGTACCAGAAACAGAAGTACAAAATGTTCATTTCATTTGTATCTGTATAATACCATAGATGGGCAACCCTCCGGAGGCGGAGCCCAATTTACGGCCCTCCTGAGTGCCTTGGAGCCCTGGAGGGCTGGATGCCAACCAATTGCTCAGAGAACGGAGACCGGAGCTCTAGAGCCCAGATAAATGGTCGGAGACCAGAGCCCTGGAGCACAGCCAAATGGTCGGCGACCGGAGCCTTGGGGCCCACCCAAATTGTCGGAGACCAGAGCCCTGGAGCCCACCCAAATGGTCGGCGACCGGAGCCTTGGGGACCAGCCAAATGGTCGGAGACCGGAGCCTTTGGGCCCAGCCAAATGGTTGGGGACCGGAGCCAAGCCAAATGGTCGGAGACCGGAGCCCTGGAGCCCAGCCAAATGGTCAGAGACCGGAGCCCAGCCAAATGGTCGGAGACCGGAGCCTTGAAGCCCAGCCAAATGGTCGGAGACCGGAGCCTTGGGGCCCAGCCGAATGGTCGGAGACCGGAGCTTAGGGGCCCAGCCAAATGGTCGGAGACCGGAACCTTGGGGCCCAGCCAAATGGTCGGAGACTGGAGCCTTGGGGCCCAGCCAAATGGTCGGAGACCGGTGCCCTGGATCGCTGGAGGCCAGTTCACAGCTGGAGGGCTGGAGGCCGGAGACATGCAGGACAGGGCTCCGGAGCCCTGCCTATCTATGTATTATACCTAGTACAGTATACAGTATCTAACGTACACAAAATGCAAAAGCAAAGTAACAGTGCTGCTGTTGAAAACTTTTCTGAATCAAGTGCAGAAGAGACGTGCACAAATGGATATACAGAAGGACGTGAATAGAAGTGAACAAGAAATAGAGCAAACAAAGCAGTATGCATTATATATATTTTTACATATAACAAAGAAAGGAATCTGTATGATATGGGATGATACCTATCCTAACACAGCATATAAGCACAAGCTCAACAGTGTTTTCTCAGCACTGATCCATAATTTTTTTGGGGTTGAGGTTGTAATTGTAAAAAATGCATATATAAGACGTGGTAATACACTGAATATCTATGATTATATCGCGATTTATGGTTTGACACAATGAAAAAGAAAACGTTTGATGTGTGTAGTAACCTAACCAGTTACGTGTGTGTGGGGGGTGGGGGTTTGGCTGAGAGTCTTTGATAACTTTTTGGAATATATTATGAGCTTGTCTATGAGCTACTACCACTACCACCACCTATATTATTACGATCTTGTTATAACAAAGTATAACTCATTACTCTTCAGTTTTTCACATCATTTTAACGCTTCATATCATTACTTTGTTATACCTAGCCAAGCTCATTGTTGGATTTCGCTTACTTGTTTTACATGTAGGTATTTATGTATGATTCTGACTGAAATTATTCATGAGTGTATACGAAACTGTAAAAATTAATTGGCTTTTGCAATGCTTAGTCGAGTTAATAGTGCAAGAAATGGAAGGAAATCATTTGAAAGAAAGCGATTACTGATTTAAATGGCTAAATAGGCATCATATTTTGAACTAACTACTCTTTTCGCACTTAAAATGCCTTATATACTCATTTGAGACCCATTCACATAAAAAGCTTAAAAATTCTTAGGAAGGTCATAGTTTAAAGCATCTTCTTGGCCCCCTGTTATTTTCCATACTAAAGTCTCCAGCAGCTTTGTTAATTCGTTAAAAACCCCAAAGCTAAACCCCTAACGTTGCATGCCATTAATGCTACCAACCAAGTAATTGCTAAATTCCTACACTTAAACTTCCTCATCGAATCCTTCCTTGAGACTAGGTTGTAGGTTCAGGTTCAAGATGGAAAGTATTTTTTATGCAAAACTAACATGGTTTAATTAGATATACTACAACATTAAAACAGGTAGAACTCACTTAAATGAAATAGCGCCCACGCCGGTGCGATTTCTATCATATCGTTTTAGGAAATGAAACCCCATGTACTTTTAAATGGTTGTAGGATACAAAAGGTCCATAAGAAATAACACAGACGGGAAAACGAATGCCAGCTGAGCTGGATGTCTATATATTTAAATGTCTGTTTTGGCGTTTTAGGATACCCTTTACATGTATTATAAATTGTTTTAGGATACACAAGCCGTTTTAGGATAGACTCTATATGTATTGTAAATGGTTATAGGATGAAATTATTTCGGTTTAGAATGAAAACCTCATCAATTTTTAAACAGTTGTAATTGTAACAAAAAATCCCTATTATGTAGTAAAATGGAAAAACAAATGCCACTTCTGATGGATGCCAATGTGTGAGTTTTTATGTAAAGTAATTAGCAATAAGATATGGAATATGTTTTAGGATAGAGTTTACTTGATTTACTCACATATAATTCGGAACCTACAACCAGCAACGTTCTATCCTACTACCAGTTAACTTTACATGTAAACTATATCCTAAAATGGCTTATTTTTATCCTACGACCAATTACTTTACATAAACTCAATCCTACGACGCCAAAACAGACATTTAAATACATATACGTCCATCTCAGCTGGCATTTGTTTTCCCGTCTGTGTTATTTTTTATGGACCTTTAGTATCCTACAACCATTTGAAAGTACATGGGGTTTCGTTTCAAATCCGTAAACGATATTCGAGAAATAGCACCGGCGCGGGCGCTACCCCATTTGAGTGAATCCTACCCTAAAACATTATGCTAACGTAAGCGAACATACAACATAACTCATGCAGACATACCAACTGAACAGCAGCACTTTAAAGAAGTGGAGCTTGATTGGTCCACAACTGTTGTTTGTACGTCGACGTCATGAAAATTCCACTCAATAGGAACTCGACGTTTCTATTCAACCTGTTTTTTGAGTACACCTCTTACACAAGCAAAAGGAGACTAAACAAAACGCACGTTTTACGAAAAATTGTTTATATTGTCTAGCCTGCCTGGCTTATTGCATATGATGATAAAATCGAGTAACCGACAAAACATTTAAGGAGAAACAAGAATGATTTTGACAACGAAAATTACACTAAAAATAATTATAAGATCTATTTTTCGTAATAGTTGACAGCCATTAGTTACTTTTAATTAATAATTACAAAAATTATAAAAAATGTCACGAAAAGGTATTCACTCCTGCTCGTCAGGGTTAAAAAATAACAAAGAAACTCACGAGGAAGCAGTCAAAATAGATCCTGCGAGTTCCTCCTATCCTGCCCACCCCCACCGTAGAAATCGGCGAATTATTAAAAAAGTAGTGCAACAAGATAAAAAGAAACACAGATCTGCTAGTGACCTCCTGAAAGATTTAATACTACGCAATAATGAAAAAGAAAATAGAATTGGAGGTGGTTCTTTACCTGGTTCACTGTTTTCTGGCGGTGGTAGCGACGTTCGAGATAATCCTGACTTGTGGTTGACAGCTTTTGACAATCCAATGGCGTTTATTCAGTACTGCAGAAAAAGACTGGAGCACCAAAGGGAGCTACTGGATAACAGTCGACGGGTGGAAAACGAGTGAGATTTGGATGAAAAATATTTTTTTAACAAGAATAAAAATGGAGAGAAAAAAAAACTGACGAAATATTTTGTAAAAAAATTATTTCTAGAATTGTCACGTTTCTCAGCGAATGGGCGAAAAATTCAGAGGAGCACGTAGCAGTGATGACTGACTTGTTCAAAGTCCAACAGATAAATGACAAGTTGCAAGAGGTTATTATGGAGGAGCGAACACACTGTCAGCACTTGGTTGGGGTGAATGACCGGCTGGAGGTAAAGTAAAGTACTCATCCTGCTTATATACAGGTCACTGGTGCAATGACCCATGCATGTGATGTGATAGGGAAGTAGTAATATATACATACGCAATAGTTGGTAGGGTAGCGTTAGTGTCACGTCGGAATTTGAATTTCGGAAGAGGCTCCCGCCACTTTTGAATTTTTAATGGGTAGTCATGTCAGTAGGTCGTGACATGTCATAGAGCGTGTGTAGTGTGTAACGCATTTGTCAGTAGTTTCATATCAGCTGTTGGATCAGATTCAGTGTTGGGCATATGAACACCCCTCCACTCCGGACACCGGACGGAGTGTTCCTTAACCCCTTCCCTCCGCACTCCACTCCATCCAAATGTTTACGTCACCCCTCCTTCCACACTCCACAGCTATTTTTAACTACCCCCTCCTACTACACACTACACTCCACTCCATACACATTCAATTTTGTTCAAAGCTACTATTCAATCTTCCTTCATTAGAAACGTAACTACTTTTTGACTCGTAACTATTCATTTCATCCACACCAATTATTTGCTTTTCTAAAACAATTTTGGTAAGAAACTGTTTAATTTAAACCCGTCTGATCAGTCTGATGTTGTTTCGCAATTTAAATAAAAACATTACTAGAAATTCGCCCCGAATAATGTGCGTGTAGATTGTGTAATATGTGTAACCGGCAATAAATAATTTTATGGACAGAAAGTTTAAAAGAAATTCCATCTCTACACTTTGAATACTTCCGCTACCTTCTTGTCCTAACACTCAAAAATTAACACTCCACTCCAACATCTTCTAAACCAACACCTCTCACTCCGCCCTCCACTCCACGTGAATTTTTCCCAACCACTCCCTCCACACTCTAACATCTTGTAAACCAACACCTCTCACTCCGCCCTCCACTCCACGCGAATTTTACCCAACCCCTCCCTCTACACTCCACTCCAACACCTTCTAAACCAACACCCCTTACTCCGCCCTCCACTCCACGCGAATTTTACCCAACCCCTCCCTCCACACTCCACTCCGACATCTTGTAAACCAACACCCATAACTCCGCCCTCCACTCCATGCGAATTTTACCCAACCCCTTCCTCCAAACTCCACTCCAACATCTTGTAAACCAACACCTCTCACTCCGCCCTCCACTCCATGCGAATTTTACCAAACCCCTTCCTCCAAACTCCACTCCAATATCTTGTAAACCAACACCTCTCAATCCGCCCTCCACTCCACGCGAATTTTACCCAACCCCTCCCTCTACACTCCACTCCAACATCTTCTAAACCAACACCTCTCACTCCGCCCTCCACTCCACGCGAATTTTACCCAACCCCTCTCTCCACACTCTACTCCAAGGTTCTATACATTTTTACCCCTCCCTCGGCCCTCCACTCCGGCAGAGCCCGAAGGCTCCACTCCACTCCGACCCCTCCGAACTCCCTCTCGGAGGGAGTGTGCCCAGCACTGGATCAGATGTTATATTATTTTAATTGGCAGTAATTTATCAATTTAATTTGAAATTTGGTATACATTTTCCTGTAATATTTTTTCTGGCTTGAAATATTTGGTAGCTGTCACTTTGACTGTGAGAACAAAATTATTTGCTATACAAGCTTTGAAATTATTTATTGATTTAAATTATAATCAGGTAGTAGGCAGTAGGACATTGGTGGTAGTAATCAGGTAATCGGACTTGAATTGAAGTTGAGCAAGAAACTTTCACAGGAAGTTAAAGTTAAGGTCTACAGTTTTTACCTAAAATTAAAGCTGGGGTTAAAATATTATCAATTTTTAGAAATGTTTAATAAGAGCTTTGGGTTTTTAAATTTTTATATATAGACGGAACGACAAATCATGTCACGTAAATATCAGGCTGCCTTGCTGCTCGGAAAAGTGGATGAGAAGTCGGTTCATCATTTACTTGAGAAGAATCCGAAAGCTGTTCCCTTGGCTGACCGTTTGTCAGAGCTAGGCGATCAGTTGAAGAAGTGTAAGAAACGTAGAAATAATGCGATTTTGATTCAGTTTGCAGATGAAAGAGGATATAAAATAATGGGAGTTTATCAGTTGTAATGAATGTGTTGATTCTTTAAATGTATTTAGGTGATACTAAGTCAAAATCGAAATACCGACGAGACTGTGCTGACCCGTATGTCTTGGCGGATAAAGTGGAACGGCTGGAGAACTACATTGATGATCTTAACAGGCAGCATTTGGAAGAAGTCTCAGTGCTCAAGGATACTTTGGATCAGTATGATTTGAAATTTGATTCTATGAAAGCGCAATACGTCGAATTGTTGCAGTCCAACTCCAAAGCGTAAAAATTAATATAATTATATTAGTATTGTAAACATAATTACGGTTGTTTGTGGGTTTTTATAAGTTGTAAATGTTTTGTCTGCCGTACAGTCTGGATGAAACGAGACAAATGCTCTCCGTTGCTGTTCATGAAAATCTGGAATTACGCCATGAACTTTTGAAGAAGGATGACAAGTTCTTGCAGATTCAAATGGATGAAATTAATAATGCTGTGAGAAAGCGTCCTAGCCAGGCGGCCTGTTCCAAAGACGACATTTCTCAAGCCTGTTAGTGATTTTTTACTAAATAAAGTTCATATTACGATTTAACGGTACACTACACTTTATATCTGATACACTTTTTACAGTTGAAGACGCTACCGCAGTAGAGAAGCAGTTAAAAGTCAGGCTAGCAAGAACTGAGATTGAACTTGTTGAGAAGTCTAACATCTTGAGGGATGCTACGAGCAAAATGCTAATGCTGGAACGTAAGTGTTCCAACCTTGAAGATGAAATGGCCGCTATGAAGAAGTCTCATCAGGTAAAGATTTGTAACCGTTAATATTTCTAACTATTCGAAAGATTTATTCAGGGTGAATCGGTATGAAAGGACAATGTCTGAGATAATTATTGATGTTGTACTCACAGTCATGCATTGTTGCGCTGAAAAACCGCAATGAGGTTTTGGAAAAACGTTGTGAGAAAACAGATGAACGTCGTAAGCTAGACAATGCAGGATTCCGAGAAGATGTCCAGGAATTAAAGCAATTGCTCAAGAATCTGAGCAGAAGTGTTCAGAAATGCATTAAACTGTATGGAGATACAGACTTGGAAAAGCAAGGTTATTCCAAGCCTCAAGACGAAATACTGAACGACATTTTAGTAAGTGGGGGCTTGTTAGGAGGTGCTCAGAAGCTTCCGGATACCGCAAAGTCTTCTGGCAGTGTCGTCGATAGAAAAGCAATGCAAAAGGCCATGACCATTTGGACCGATTACTTGGGCAGAAAGATAGAAGATCTAGACGAAAAAGTAAGTGGCACTAAGATTGAAGTCCTGTACAAGAACGAGGCAAAGCAGAAACCTTCCACTAATGCTTTTGATTACATTGGATTGAAAAAGAAACCCGAAGTCCCTAGGAATTTAGACACTGACTACAACATTGATTACTGATACTATCGTTAAGTCATGTATTTCCTTACTCACAAAAAGTCCGTTTTCTATTTATACAAATTTCTATTGTGGAGAACATATGTAATTCTTTCCTATTCTTGTACTGCCTGGGTTGTTGATCTCTTGAATTGTACATTGAGAGCAGTGTACATTTTTTAATGCATGAAACGTGCTCGTCACAATAACTTTTTTTCCTGTATTTATAAAATTAAATGTCTGATATGTATTCAATTATCGTAAATAAAGTATATATGTACTCCTATGTTATTAAAACCTCACATACTCGCCATGTAAATTTCATTCAAGCAGGGGCAAAGTATTAGAGCACTTTAGGATAATCGAACCGGGTTTCTTTAATTCTCATCTCATTTAAGTGATTCGGTATATATTTATTAACATGAACAACAGTGAATTTGGCAGCCATTACATTCAACAATACATTTGTGTCTTGTTTTTAACTAATATTCTTATAACAAGTTGAAACCACTTCTGTTTGAAACAACTTTCATATTTATGGTGATATTATTGTATACTAACTTTAAAAAAAGATTTTTATTGTTAAAGCTCTATTAATACCCTCACAAGTTTTAAGTCATACACTATACATCTTTAAAATGCTAATTTGACACAGTAAATAGCTACCCGGTAGATTTATAAATATTAAGTACATAAATTAAGCAGTCAATACTACTTGACAGAACAAGTAAGTAACCTGTTGAAAAAGGACTTAAATCTGAAAAATACATTGCTGATCTTACACCTATACCATATAGCTATCCAAAACAAAACAAACAAAACAATTAATGTACGTGTTAAGTGCACATGAATATGAAAAACTACTATATTATATATCATCCCCAGAATATATACACAAAAGAAAGAGATATAAGTATCAGTATAAGGACTAGCTATTGTTGTTCCCATCACCACGCATATCTTTTAGAAAACAGTGTAGCTCATTGTCAATGAAAACTGGTGATTTGCCAGTTACTTGTACTCCAATTAATTTGTAGTGAATTGAATTTACTTTGTGAATGTCATCAGTCCAGACGAAGTTTGTATTATTGGTAGTTTTTACGCTGTACCACCACTCGTTGGTGATTGTGCATTTTGTCCTTCATTTCCAAACCTCACACCATTCAAAATGTAGGCAGTTTCTTTGTACAAGAACCAAATGTTACCAGTCCACAGGACAAAGTTGATGAATCCAAACAGCTGAAAATATCAAATACGACAATATTAATTATTTTAAATGTTTTGTCCATGTTAATAATATTCATTGTTTAATAAATATGCGAAATAGTTTACGTACAACGCTAACAACTAGCTTGGAAACAGACCCGGAAAAGAAATCTGAACAAGTATAGTCAGTACACGTCTTCATGCTTCCTAACCACTCTTTAGCGTCCATGGCGTTAGACACAGTTGATACTCCATGGGCCCATGCACTTGCGCCAGCTATCCAAAATACTGCAAGGAAGATCGTGATGAAAAAATCCTACAAGTAAACAAAAACATGATTTTAAAATTATTCATTCAGTCATATATGTATTATACAAAATCCATTTCAATAGTTTAACATTTAACCGTACAATGAGTGCTGCCCTTTTATTTTCCAAATACAGCTTATCTGCCAGTAAGTACACGCCAATCATGACAGTTGCATACAGGAAGGAAATCACACCAGTGAAAACAAAAAACGTTGCCTCACTCTAAAAGCAAATTGTAAATCGAAATTAGATACAATGTAAATTCATATATTGTAAAAATTAAATGAGTTCTACCTGCGCATTTCCAATAAGTCCCAATTCCTGAGGTGCCTGACAACCTGTTGGTGTTGGAGGTGGAGGTTTTGGATAGAAGAATGTCTGATGGTCTAAGCTAATAAGTGACATCACATAGTATTAGAACTCTTTATGTAATTTACACGGCCATCCGGAAACTTAAATATAATGTTTCTCTAGAACTTACTTAAACGGGTATTTCACTGTTCCAATAGCACGAAATGATTCACCACCGTTGCTGCACTGCAATGTTAATCCAAACCTCCCTGAATAATCTACTGTTGTAGCAAATGCACATATTGCGAAAAGCTGCGAGAAACGATGAAAAAGTATCAAATACAAAGTGCTAATAACACATTCGGATTAATCAAAGCAGCTAAATAAATGTGATTCATTTGTTACACAACAATCATACACTATGTATCTTTAGTTTTTACCCATTGCATAAGTTTTATAAATCCACGTGGCTCCTTAAAGGGTTGAATATTCAGCTCCTAAGAATAACAAAAACAAAATTTAATTAAGCAAGCTCATGTCAAAATCAACACTAAAGCACTTTTAGATGTGTGCAAATGCAAAATGTGCATTGCAAGTATGAGTATGACATTTTGGGTTTGCATGAATCTAACAAGAACGCTTTGCTTTTTCCTTCCAATTCTAATCCAACACCTCATTCAACAGGTTGTGTACATTGCATGATGCTTCCATACTACACAAAACCATGCCTTCAGCTATAATTGTAGCTGCATCAACGATGACAATAAAAAAATTAAACTCATAAAATGATTAATTACGCTTACCATTTTCCCTTTAGTTTTATAGATCTAGGTGGGTCCTGAAACTGACTTGTCTATCTATATTGAATAGGTATCCTGAAAGCTTTAAGCTGCGTCTTCTGCCTCAATGCAAACTCCTTTAGGTTTTCAACAAGCTGAAATACAAGTAACAATCGAACCATTTAGTATAAAAGTTTTCCAAGTAACTATCCCTTGCCAGAAACATCACAATTAAATGGCATGTATTAAAAATTCTTATATATACCTTTTAAAAAATGCACTTCAGCACATCTCACAAGACATAATATACATATGTATAGTTATGCACTCAAACAAATGTAAAATTATATTGACAATAATATTCTACGTTTAAATCCTTCCAGCCCGGGTCTCCAGTAGATGTCCAGCAGCAGCATCAAAGCATTAAAAATACAAATGCATACGAGTTTTTTATTCCAGATAAAAGCCAAGTATAGGAGCGGCTACTATGGCTTATGGCATAAAAAACTTCTTCAAGAAGGCACATCTGTTTATGTCTCATAATACATACTTTCGTTTTTTAAGCACTGCATATTGCATTACATGTTCAATGTTCTGTTACGAATGCATAGTCAACATTTAACATATTAATTTCATGTCACTCGCCACACATGGATGACGCCGTACCTAACAATGCTTTTGAAAGGGTAAGAGAGAGAGAGAGAGAGGAAGAAGAGACGCTTGGAAAGCCATGATGATGCCATTAGAATATATGTATGTACAGAAGACGAGTAATATGATTACTGCGTATGTTTTTTATGTTTTACACTTTTTTATACCTACAAAGCTGACTACCTCTTCTTGCTCCTTCCATGATAAACATTATTAGCATTAGCATAATGAAAAGTAAAAGCTTGTATTAATTGTATACATATAAGTGTTATGTACATTTTGTTTGCAAAAATCGGTTGCGGATCATACAGTTACCTTGTAATATAAATAGTACGGCAGTAGCAGGATACAACATAAATAGAAAATAGATTTAACTATAGCTTTTTTGTTGGTGTCATCATCAATAACGAATGTGTGCTCATAAAAAGATATGCGTGCATAATATGTGTTTATGTATGGCTATGCACATTTATATGCTTTTCCATAATAAACTGAGATGCACGAATCAGTTTTTGATTTCTATTCTGTTCCCGATCCAGAATAAAATCACATAAAGCTCTCGTTAAAACTTAACCTTAATGTAATTACGTAATACAGTGTGAAGGCTGAAGACGAAGAGCTCTCATGAAAAACTCTCACGGTCATTGTGGAATGACTCACATGGCATAAAATATCAACGCTATGATAATTCTATCATGCAACTAGAGCGGGCAGGCGTGCGTTTGGCGATGCAGTTAGTATATATTTACCAAATGTTGAGGCTTTTGTCAAGACCGTTTTGTAAGTTGGACCGGAAAGCGTACCAAAATATTCCATTTATAAGCGTTTATGTTTTGTTAGTGTTAGTTTATGCTTTTTAAAGATGTCGTGCAATTCCTTGTAAAGCAGTGATGTTATGACGTGCATATCGCGATAACCTACGTAGAAAGTTGTCCTGTCCATGGAAGCAAATACATTTTATATTTGTACTTAAAACTCTCAAGCTCTTTTATTGTTTGGTACTAATTAATTAGTTTAAACATTGCACAATTAGTAGACAGAAGTCAGTGCATGGACATGCATAATATGTATTTCTTGATGTCTTAAAATAAAAAACAATTTTTCAATACGTTGTACGTATGTTTGAGTTGCACGTCATTTTATTACCTAATAGTGTAAGCATTGCCTTACATTATCTTGTTATTTCAAATAATGCAAAATTTTGGATTAATAATGGATTATACTCCAGCAATAGAGGTTTTGTGGTTTTCCTTCCCGGAAAGCGTTATTTTCATGATGGTCGAAAAATTGGAATTGATCGTTGTATGTACGTTTCAATCTTTACATGAAAACTGCTTTGAAAATACAAAACTTCTGTGTAGAAGCGATGTGCACTTGGTCCCACATTTCTGATTGTTATATTCATGTAGTTATAATTATTTGTGTGAATGAAAGTATGTATATGGATTGAAACCCACACCACGCCACGTCATAACGCATTTAAATGTATCTTCATTTATTTTGCATCCAAGGCTGTGAAGTGAATGATTTTTTTCTGGATATTATTATGCAGATCTTATCAAACTTCAGTTTCCTGAAGAATCAATCCACGAGCCTTAAAAATGTAATGGCTTATCAGGTAATACAATCAGTACAAAAACGTACTTTACAATAAATGTGGTTGGACCCTTTACCTTTACCCTCATGTAATTCATTGCCTTTACCCTCACACTTCACAGGTTACAGCTTGTATTTCACCGGTTCCATTTACAAGTTTAACTTTTAAAAGCTTTTCATGACTTCCGACTTGTATTGGCATCAATGTATGACTCATTCTTATTTCTTAAAGTAGCAATGCATGACTATGACTTCTTGTTTTTTGTTTTGCCCTTTTAACTCAATTCATGTGTCATAGTTTAAGTTTCAAGAAAGCTTATTTTGTTTCTTTCAAGCCTACATGCGTTCTTTCCCTATTCCTAACCTTTGTTCAACTACTTAGCTTATCCTCTGATTTTCCAAATGCAGAATGACACAGGTCTGTTGTGAAGTGGAAATGAATGGATTACCTATGTGCATCCTACACATATTTAGACTGGTATATGGGATGATGATAACCATACATACGTGATTATTTCCATGATTTTTGTAAGGCTCTGTGTGTACTTTTCATCATCTGGTAACACCACAATGTGCCATCCTAACATTTCCATAAGTTTTAGGCAACATAGATATGTATTTTTTAGGAAAGGGGTATATTTGTACACTGTTGCTTTACTTGGATATAATGTGGTACATTTGCTTTTACTTGTTGCATTATAGTGTGCTGACGAATGAACGTGTTAAAAATATGCATTTCTCTCTTCTCTTCCTTCACAAAGACGAGAGAAGTAACGCTAATTTTGATTTTAAACATTATTATGCTAAATATTACATTAAGAATAAAACATGAAACTGTACTGTTTGATGGTAATTTTGTTTCATATTGTCGGCACCATGCATATATTTTCGTTAAGGTATGATTTTTGTAATATATGTACAGAATACACAGTCAGTTATCAGTTGGTAATTCACTAATTCGAATTACACATTAGGAAAGGGTGTGTTTTTGGATAGGAAGTTAAAGTTTGCCCAATGCTTTAAGCTAAGCAGCTCCACTTCACATGCAGCATGCCCATGGGGTCCAGATTCATATTAAGAGATATACATAACACATATTCATACTTCTCACACATTGTTATGATATGCCATGTGTAAGATTCACTTGGAACTTAACTGCATGCTAGCACATGTCATGACTATATATGGATGACTCAAGTTACTACACATACCTAATTAATTACATGCACAACAGCAGTCAGTAGTATACAAAAAAACACACACCCAGAGACTAAGATTTGTCACGTTCGAGTGTATACATTTTGTGAGCATGAGAGCACAATCGCATAACTAATTAGAGAATTGTAAAGTGATAAATTTGCCTACAAATAGTCATATATTCACTGATATAGCTTGTTGGCAACTTTAAGCTCAAAAGATTTAAGATTGAAAACTTGAAGAGTATATAGTAAGCATAACTTATTACCGCAACTAGTGTAAATAAATATAGCACACATAACCAAATAGTCAAAACTGTGTTCAAGTATATACATTTTTAGTATTTTTATCTGTCACACGAAAAATAATTATTTTTCCCTTAATGTTATCTTTTCCACTGAAGTGCATGTCATGTATGTAATGCGTTAAGTTATTTTGCAAATGAACTTATCCTGTTATATATGCTCACACAAGTGACAAAACTCCTTGTTCTGACGATAATACAAAAATGAATTATTTAGCGTAAGCCGATTATAATTATGTTCTACATGGTTTTCAAGCAATTTTAACAGCATTCGTATACACTAGATATCTCTCTCATTAGTCATAATCCACATTCCACACCCTTTGCAAGCAGAGTATCAGTCCGATGTTGTACAATGTGGTGTAGTACTTCAGAATTTGATTAAAAAGCAAAGCTTGGCAATACAGCTTAATTGCTACATAATGTAGATTTTTGTGTGACACGTATTAACATACACAAAACCAGCATCAAATTAAGGTTCAGTTTACACATAACATGTACCTGCTAATTTTGTTAACCAATACCATTTCATTCACGATCTCGTAGTCAAGCCAATCTTCAAGCTGTGTTGTTTAAGCCGAAAGGTGTAATTACATGTGTGTGCCTATGGATCATAAGATCAAGTTGCAAATTTCAAAGCGGTTCGTAATTACGAAAGCGATTTGTGGAAATTGCTCTTCCTTCCGTGTTTTAGTGACAGTTGGCTAGTGCATAATATTTTCACCGTCTTTATGCCCTGAATAGCCACAATAGGAAAGTTAACCCTTTATCTTGACCATTGAGGTATATTGATACACGTATTATCTTGGCGTCAACGTACACAATACACAATGCACTTTGTGGTGTTCTTGACTGTCGATAGAATATAATGCCAATTGTAGGTTTTAGTTTTAGTATATAAAATATACGTCAGACATTGCTTGCAAGGTTGTTTAAGGCAAATATGCAAGGCATATGAGTGTCTGAAATTTTGCATTATTCTTTTAATCAAATTTTGTAGTATTACAGCAACTAACCGAGATATTTAGATTCTAAATGTCAAATTTCATCAAAAGTGTTATTAAAAATTAATTTTGTCCAAAATTTCAGATTTTCAGACGTGTACAAATAGAATCTGGAAACGCTTTGTTTTAGAAACACATTTCAACATACGAAGCAAGTACGTTGCTGTAAATGTATTTGGTTCAAAACATCCGTCAACGGTTAGCAGAACAAAGTCTGTAAACCATAAACTATTTGTTCATTCAAGGTATACATATATT
>JAHZNG010005174.1:0-12417 GCA_027744375.1 Orchesellides sinensis | reverse complement strand
CCATCATCCTGTCCGAATCCTGAGCGTAAAGACTTTTTAATGGGGCTATGAAGGAATCATCCCCCTCTGCCTTAAGTCGTCGCATGAATTCCGACATTGGCACAGTTTCTACCTTAATACCAAGCTCCTTCTCTGCCACGGACACAAATACCTGTTCCAGTTGAGGCTGAGGAGGAGTTACATTGTAAACATCAGATGTTAGCGCATCCTTATTAAAGCAAACCTTGACCATGACTTCAGAACACATATTTGGCGTGATTATAGGAGCCGGCGTAATAATTTCTGGCATTGATGAAAGCTTCAAAAATGCGAGCATCCTTAAGGTGTAATGAGTTTTGAGAAAGTCAATCCGCCCAGTCTTGGCATCTCCAGCAATACCTCCAAACCTAAAGGATTTACAAGGTACACCCAAGTCAGCAGCTTGTTTCACAAGTTGTTCGGCAATATGCTTGGATAATATGTAGCCTGCGTTGTAAGACAGATTTCCAAAAGCATTCAGTTCCTGCCAGTCTTCAGATAATGTTCCGTCCTCATTCACCGTTGGCACTACAAGGAGTGTGGATGCATAAAACACATGTTTGGTTCTGTGAACTGTAGCCAACTGAAGGATTCTAGCTGTTCCAATTACATTCACATTTCTAATATGGTTCAGCCTGTCTTCTGGCGCTTTCCAATATCTTGCGGAATGGTCTGCTTTAACAGCACAGTGAACAATCGCGTCCACCTCTTCAGCCATCTTATCATACAGGTCATCTGATAGCCCCAACCTTTCCAGCGCTATGTCTCCAGCAACAACTTCGACCTTTTCCATGTTTACACCTCCCAGCATTTCTTTCTTATTTAGAACAGATTTTAATGTTTCTTGCACTGAAACTTTGCCCGTTTTTCGTACTAAACAGTAAATCTTTGAAATGGATTGCATCTTACTTAAATCTTGCAATATGTAAGGACCAAGGGTGCCAGTTGCACCAGTTATGAGAACAGTTCTTATATATTCAACGTTTTTAGCTGGTTGCTCAACATTTTCAGGTAGGAAATTTTTGGTAAGTTGACAATCTTCTAAAATCAACTCCCTAAGTTCAGCCAGAGTTGGCATATGCTTTTCATCCTCTTTCGCTTCCAAAACATCCACCATTCGGTTTGCGAGGAGGTGAGCGTTATTGCAATCTTTTACATGTGCAGCTGTAATAGTCATTCTTGACCCTAGCACATTCTGCATCGAGTTTTTCATTTCCAACATCATTAAACTGTCAACGCCCAGTGATTGGAAATCCACGTGATCATCAATGGGTTCATCGGCATCCATTTTAAGAATATTTCTAGCAAAAATCTTTATGTATTTCTTAAACACCTCAACTTTTCCTTCCCTCTCATTTGCAGCATCCATCTCAGCCCAGAATTCATCACTGGTTACAATGTTCATTGCAGATTTTGACTCAGAAAATAATCGGTGGTCTTCAACATAGTGTTTTAGCTCGGGAATAATTTGGGAGACAAGAGAAAAGGATTCCACGTTCGAAACAGCCATCTGTCTTGTATTAGTCCTCATAGCTGTCTCTAGGGCTAGAAGCCCTTGAACAGTTGTAATTGGTCGGATACCTGGAAAATCCAATTCAGTTGCGACACCAACTTCACCCCAATTTCCCCAGTTGATGCTTGTTGCTGGTAATCCCAAAGATATTCTGTGGTAAGCTAAGGTATCTTCAAACAAACAACTAGCGGCGTGGTTGGCCTGACCCGGTGGTCCCACAAGGGCTGCCAAAGATGAAAATAAAACAAAGTGTTCCAGAGGCAAGTCTTTCGTAAGCTGATGTAAATTCCATCCACCGGAAACCTTTGGATGGTAAGTATACTTGAATTTATCCCACGTTTGACTTGGTAATGTTGCATCCTCCAACACTCCAGCAGCATGCATCACCCCTCGAATTGTAGGGAATCCGTGTTTTGGGTCTTTCAACGTTTGAAACATTTCCACACATTGATCATAATTGCCTACGTCGACTGAAAAAGCCTTTACATGTTTTCCACTCTTGTTTAGCATTTCAATCTCTTCCAAAACCTTGCCAGATGCTTGTCTCCGACTTGAAATGGCAATATGTTTAGCTCCATTCTCAAGCATCCATTTTACAACAACAAAGCCAATTCCTCCCAGCCCTCCAGTGACAATGTAAGTACTGTCTTCATTAAATAAAGGTGTAAAATAAGTGAGCTTTGAATCAATCAGCTTCATTTCCGGCATTACACAAATTACTTTCCCAATATGTTTTGCTCTTTGTAAGTATTTCAGTGCGCCGCGGATATTCAATGCGTCAAAACGTTCGTACGGAAGAGGATTAATGTTGCAGTCTTTGAAATTAGTCTTAAGATTTTCAAGAAATCCTTCCATAGTAGTTCTATCCACGGTGGGTAAGTCAACAATACGATACTCTACATCAGGTCGGATCTCTTTCACTTCTTCCTCTGACCAAACGGTTAGCTTGCTCATTTCAATAAATCTTCCATGTTTGGCTAAGGCATCTAACGACGCCTCTTTAAATCCTGGACCAGTCAAGGAATTTAATATTATGTCCACTCCCTTGCCATTAGTAACTTTCATAATTTCTTGGCCATACTCAGTATTTCTGGAATGGAAAACGTGCTTAAGACCAAGATTCCTTAGAAATGTCCTCTTCCTCTTACTTCCTGCAGTTGCTATTATGTTGACGTTAAACCGCCGTGCTATTTGAATCGCACACAGTCCAACTCCTCCAGATGCCGTATGAATTAATACGGTTTCACCCTCCTTCATTTTGGCCACGTGAACCAAACAGTACAAAGCTGTCATATAAACTGCCGGAAGGGTTGCTCCTTCACAGAATGTTAAATGTGGTGGAAGTGGAACCGCAAAATTTTCAGGTACTTTCACATGACTTGGGAGAGCCAAATTGGGATCCAAATTAACGCAAACCACCCGATCTCCAACTTTAAAGCGAGTAACACTCTTGCCTAAAGCTGTAACCACCCCAGAGCTATCCATCCCAATTGCATTAAGCCCTTCGAATGCAGCAGTAGGCTTCAATACTGTGAAAATGTCCCGGAAGTTTAGTGAAGCTGCTTTGACCTGAATTTCCAACTCCCCATCGTCTAACGTGTATTTATCCAGATGAGTAAACTCCAAATCAGAAATTTGCTTTGATGACGGAAGAATCAGCTTAAACCTATTTGTTCCACGTGGCAGTTCTAAGTTATCATTTGGAATTTTCTTTGCAACAAGGCGACTTATGAAGCGTTTCCCATCCCTGAAAAAGTATCCCCGTCTAGAGCCCCACAGGTGTAAATATATTTCTTCTACACATGTCTCCAAGTCGTCATCTGGTGATAAATCTAGCGCGCTTAGTTTTAAAAGGGGACATTCGTTCAGTGTACTCTTGATTAGTCCCAACAAGCAAGACGGAGAGGGGTTTAGAACTTGGGACTCCATCAAGTGATTTGTTCCTTTCACAACAACATGAATACTTGGGTTTAAATCACTGCTTCCTATAATAATTTGAATGAGGCTTAAAAATGGAAGCGAAATTCGTGTCTGGTCATGATTGTCTTCTTCCACAAGACCCCATAAGTAGATAATGCCTTCCAGAGTTACTGTACCGTCTTTGTACATTGGTTGGTCCAGGATATCATTTAAAAATGCTTTAATTTCTGATTCGACATACATAGCATTGGACGATGGCCGAGAAACAACTATTACTTTTCTGTCCATTGTCCCGGCCACCCGTTTTCTGAGAGATTCAGTAAAGTTATCATCATTTCCATTGCCAAATACGATCCAATGGTACTTGGGTTGCTCAACTTGAAGACATCTGACATCCCCTCCAGCAAATCCTACAACAGTGCTATGAACTCCGTTGTAAATTGGAAAAGCATGAACACCTTGGTATCCACACGAGAGCAAAGCTTTTTCCCACAGAGGTCCACTTAAAGTGGCGTGATTAGGGCGTAAATCGTAATCCTGGAATCTCCAGTATCCCTCCAACAGGCCAAACGCAAAAGTAGCCCTGAAGTCTTGCACCGTGGTTTCCATAATCTCTACGAATCCACCAGGTTTTAATAGCTTTCTAATATTTTTAAGTGACTCTTTTAAATCCCTCGTTGCGTGCAAGACTTCTCCACAAATTACCATGTCAAAGTATTCCGGACAAAAACCTTGTGCTAAAGGATCCTCTTCTATGTTCAATTTCTTAAAAACAACAACATCCAAATACTCCTTCAGAGTTTCTTTCCCCATCTGAAAAAAGACTGCTGAGATGTCCGTATATGTATATTCTAACACACCGTCATTCGCTTTCACTTCCGGTAAAAATTCCTTTAAAAATGTTTTGGCAAATGTTCCTGTCCCTGCCCCTACCTCAAGAATATGTAAAATAGCATTAGGATTGGATGACGCTTTTACTTTGTTCGGGATAGGGCGTAGTATCTTGTTGTGAATATATCTGTTTGCTTCATCCAACCATTTTACGACAATGTCGTATATTTTCTTTGCACTTGGCTTGCTTTCATCTTCTGGAAACAGAATTGTGAGTGGGTTCACTTTCCCGGAATAGATTAGCGCTAAATTTTTGCCAACTTCCGATAAAAGAGAATAGTCACCACGGTTTGGCTCATCAGGACTTATTACCTGATTCAAATAATCTCTTAATTGGTTATTTGATGGCAGTGTATTCTTGTCCAGTATCATATATTCATTATCTGAAACTTTCTTTAGGAAATTTTGCTCTTCAGATATTTTCCTTAGGAAAAAGTCCAGGTGATTACAATACACATCTTGAATTAGCAGTTGGTGGCAGAGAAGCTCGGCTGTATAGGTCACCCCCTGCTCAGGGTTCCAACCAAGGTCGTACAACGCTTTTAGTACAAAACGCCATGTAATCTGACAAACATGGTTATAAAATTGAAGCTCCTCTTCTCCTGTGTCGTTATACGCATGGATTTTCTCAATGTCCTCTGAGCTAAAGTGAACATCTTCCTGCAATGCTTCTGGTACAACGCATGTTTGTCTTGGACCAGGGGTAGGCCTATACTTTTCCTCCCAGATTTTTGGCATGTGAGTAGACTGCTGATGTATCATACCTTCAATCAGTTTTACTGTCGTTTCGGCAAACTCCACTTGTCTCATTGTCGCCAGCAATTGGCTATTCTTATCAAGAAGAAATGTGGAGATGCAGGTGCCACATTTTGCATTGTCATCATCGTTATCCATACAGTAAATATAGAGTTCTTGCTTGGTTGCCTTATCCTGATTATCTACACCAGGGTACCAGAGAAACTCTCCAATTTGAATAGGAACAAATAGTTTCTTTTTAGACAGGCCACCTTTGTTCATCCACAGCATTGTTGCTTGTAACATGGCATCCGCCACCACAGGATGAATCATGTAAGTGAGCTCATTGACATGTTCTTGTATTTCTGGGGTTTTCACTTTAAAGTAAGCCCCATTGCTTTCAGCTTTCCATCCGAATTCCAGACTTTGAAAGGAGGGCCCAAATCTGAGACCAACTTGGGGTAAATTTTCATAGAATTCTTTGATATTTAGGCCATCTTCATCCGTTTCCTTTTGAATTATACTAAAATTTTGCTTTTCTCCTGAAGACACCACTGGCAGGAAGTTGGCTTTGGCATGCAAAACCCACTTTCCATCAGCTAAATTTTTTGAGTCAGATTCCAGCCAGTGGTGTACCCCTACAGAATATGTCGTTGAACCTCCATCAGCCTCAGCATGCTCCACATGATTGGCCACAGTTTGAACTATGCATGACTTTCCTTCTGGAATAACCAAGGGGGACAGGATTTGCAGATTTTGTAGGCCAACTGGTCTTCGAGGATGTGTAAATGAGTCTGTAAAACCTTGTGTAGTGGCATGTCCTGCAGATAGACACATTTCCAAAAATGCTGCTCCTGGAAAGACAACCATATTCCCAATTAGATGATCTTGAAGGAACGGAAGTCTCCGTGTACTCAACTGCCCATCAAAAATTGTAGTGCTGCTCGGGTTGGAAACGAGTTTTCCAATAAGGGGGTGTATGGACCAATTTTCAGGACGAACATCCACCCACATTGGAACACGGGAAAAGGGGTAGAAGGGGAGGGATGAGACTTTATTCCTTTTGTAAAACTTGTCAAATCCAGCCCAATCAATTTTCCCATTCCAATCTGACAAATACAGTTTTCCAAGGCTGGTTAGTATGGTACTCCAGTTGTTTTCAGTTTTTCTAAGGGATGGCAAGCACGCCACAGTTTTTCCTTCTGTGTTGACCATAGTTAGAGCGGAGAGAACTGGATGTGGCCCAACTTCGAGAAATATTGTACAGCCTTCATTGATAGCTGATTGACAGCCGTCAATGAAATTCACTTTTTCTCTGCAGTGCCTTATCCAATATTCCGATTTGAGCAATTCACTGGTTTCAACTAGTTTTCCATCCACTCCAGAAATATACTGACATTGTGAAGTGCTTCCTACCTTCTTCCTCTTTAAAATATCTGAGACGATGGACCTGTACTTGTTAAGAATGGATTCCATGTGGTGTGAATGGAATGCATGTGTGGAAGCCAATATTGTAAATTTGATTTGTTTCTGTTCACAGAATTGAGCATAAGCCTCGACATGTTCTGACCCTCCGGAGAGAACAGTCTGTTCATGAGAGTTACGAGCAGCAATATCCAACCGGAAGCTGTGATTGTGATTTTGCTGCTGATATATTTCAAGCAGCTCCTTAACATGACGCTCATCCGTTTTGACGACAATCATTCTTCCATTCTCCAGCTTGTCAATAAGAAGGCTGCGTTCGGTTACCAGTTTTAAGGCGCATAAAAGATCTAGTGCTCCGCTGGCAACGGCAGCTGCAAACTCTCCTAAGCTGTGCCCCAGGACATAGTCTGGCTTAACACCCCAAGTCTCCCACATTTTAAATAGGCAAAATTCCACAACAAAAATGGATATTTGACTGTAAAGTGTTTGATTAATAGCCTCTGCTTGGGTTCCATTTCTGTTCCAAATGACTTGTTGAATGTCAATACCATAGGAGTCTTGGAGTATTTTATGGCACACGTCAAAGCAAGTTTTAAATACGTAAGAGGTGGAGTATAACTCTTGAGCCATTCCTAAGTATTGGGATCCTTGTCCTGTAAAGAGGAAGCAGAGTTTTTGACCAGTCCCATTAACTTCTTTTTTCATGTACCGATTTCCCGTAATGTTTTCTAAAGCCTCTGCGGAATCCTTAGCTATGATCACGGCTCTATGGTTAAATGATGCACGCCCAGTATTGGCTGTAAATGCGATATCTTCAAAGGGGATACTTCCATCTTCCATCATTAATGCATATTGATTTATAAGGTTCTCCAAGGAGTCCTCGGATTTCGCAGAGAGTTTTAAGAAGTGAAATGGCCGCTCCATATCATTTGAAATAATCCTGGAATTTGTATTGACAGTCTGAGGGGGCTCTTCAATTATCACGTGGCCATCGGTGCCACTGATTCCAAATGAGCTCACTCCAGCTATCCTTGGCTTTTCCAGTGTTCTGGGCCATGGAGTTGGGATAAGTGGTATTTGAGCAGGAATACTTTCCAGATGAATTTCCGGATTGAGCGTATCAAGATTTTTGTGAGGAGGAATTAATTCGTTTTTCATTGACAGTAGCACCTTCATTATTCCAGTGATTCCAGAAGCCGACTCTGTATGCCCAACATTGGTCTTAACTGAGCCAATATGGAGCACCTCATTCCTGGAGGCTCCACTCCAGCATCTTTCAAAGCCAACTCCATTGCCAACGCTTCACAATGTACAGTTGGAGTGCCAAAACTTTTGCTAAGTCCCTCTTGAACTAGTGCCGAGCCTCGGATAAGACCCCATATCTTATCACCATCCCTAACAGCATCAGAATACCTCTTAAGTGCAAGTACTCCACAACCTTCCGCACGGCCAAATCCGTCCGCTTTGGCGTCAAACGTTTTGCATTTTCCATCTGGAGCAACTACAAAACTCAACGTTGTATTGTCAAAAGGGTTAATGATCAGGTTTACACCGCATGCCAATGCTAAGTTGGAATCCCGATTTCGTAGACTTTTACAAGCCATGTCCACAGCAGCTATGGACGACGAGCATCCAGACTCAGTTGCAATGCTTGGTCCAATTGTTTCATAAAAGTGGGATAACCGAGCTGCTTCCGCTGCCAAAGAATTACCTGTGTAAACTCGAAAGAAATCTGGGTCTGGAGTTCTAATGGAGATTTCCTTGTAGTCATAAATCCACGAGCCAACAAAAATTCCTGTGAGCGTTCCTCGTAAAGTTAAAGGATCAATCATGGCGTCTTCAAGTGCTTCCCAGGTGATCTCATGTAGAAGTCTCTGTTGCGGATCAAGGAACATTGCCTCTCTTGGACTCATTCCAAAAAACTTGTAGTCAAACTCATCAATGCGGCTCTTTAAGAATCCTGCTTGTACTTCCCGACTTTTTAAAGGAATAAATGTCTGATTTTTTAGCCATCGGTGAGAAGGTACTTTTTGAATTGCATCCTGCCCCTTCGCCAAAATATCCCAAAATTCATCCAAGTTATTGGCTCCAGGAAGTCTGCAACTCATGCCAACTATTGCTATCGGTTCATGTTGATATTTATTTCTGATGTGCTGAAACAGCTTTTGAAAATGAGAAAGCAGTTTTTCTTTGAATGACAAATGAATTCAAACTGCAACTTAATCTCTTATTATTTTTTTCGCAGCATATTCTAAAAATATTTTACTATAAGTACCTGGGTGGTATTTGAAAGCATGTTTTTCTCATGTAAATCCATCCATTTTTCCAGCAAAAGCTATTCAAATAAATTTTATAAAAAAACTATATTTTTGTGTGTTTCATAATTATAACACTTAAATATTTAGTTACCCGTACCCTATCAGCAGCAGTTATATTTTTGACGGTTGTAATATCAACACCCAACATGTCATATGGATGGTTCTTCTCAAAGTGGATGATGGCTGCGTCATTTCCAAATCTGTAATGGATGTCAAAAACCAATATCTCAACTTACAACTTTTGAGTTGAGTAGGGAGGTTAAATGCTTTTTACTTACATGTCATCTTCAGATTCCAAGCAAAATTTGCCCTGGTACATCTTGTCAAGTTCTCCATAACTTGGGAAGTTGTTTATAATCCAATCCCGAAAGCAGTCAGAGAACTCTGTTTACATAAAAACCTTAGTCAGCATTTTTTGCATTTATAATTCAGGAAAGTACTTGGTGAAGTAATAAATTAAAATAGCTTTCTTACTTGTACTACCATCTTTCTTATACTTATTACGGAGTGCGGTTTTGAGTGACCTGCTAAGCTCAAGGGATGGTGTGTAAATGTAAATTGAAGTGTCAACAAATCCATCGTGCATTTGAATATTAATTGAATCAGTTTTTTCAAAAATCTCATCACAATTCCGCACAACCTTTAACGAGAAAACAAGCAGATTGCAATTACATGGAATAGTTTTTTAAATATAGTAACCCAAGTAAGCATTCAATCTAGTTAAAATTATTGCTGCTGTTAGTATGTTTACCAAGCTGTCTGGAGACAAATAAACACATTTTTGGAAATTTAGCAGTTCAAATCCTTGGATTTTAGCGTAGTTTTCTACTAGCATCCCATTAAACCCTTCCTTTTCCACCGGAATTACCAAATCAAAGACTTCCTTCAGCCGTTCCCTATATTCATATTAATCCCTTGGATCATGTAGATATTCATACAAATGAAATTTAAGTTTCTTTAGATTACCTTAAATCCTCTTTGACTTGAAATGTTGTAAAGGCCACGAGCCTACTCGCTGTCCTGACATTTCGAAGGGATGCAGCAAGTACAACGGCCGAAACCGCTGCTCTATCCTCCGCCGCGCATGTAACCCACGCCCACGAACCATTTACTGTGTAATCAGATACGTCATTATATCAACAAGTAACAATTTATGCGTAACAGGAAACAAAATGTGTAAATGTCAATCACTCACCCATTTTCGCTGTTTACAAATACGCAGTGCGTTGTTTCACTCAAAATAAAATCACACCGAGATTATATAATAATCTGGCAAAATGCGGTTTAATTGGTCCACAGATAATTAAAAAACACAGAATGTTAGAATATGTTAGAATAAACTGAAGGCGAAATGGAATCTCCGCTATTTATATATTTTGAACTTATCTTCCCAACATGGAATACTGTAGACATTCTAAACTTAGAAAAGTCTAAAAACAAGTCAGACTGGGATCTTTGCTAAATACATGTAAAGTGTGTCGCTAACTAGCCTTTCCCAGAAACGACATGATATGATACCAGGTAATAAAACAAGAAAGTAAAACATAAATTTAAAAAATGATAACAGGATGTACTTAAGTGAGTTGGGACTGGGTTAGGTGCTTAAAGAAGGTTGGAGTTAATTGCGCTTTATATGCTAATTCTTAAATACCCATAACAGTCAAGTTTAGGGTGGGAAAATACGTCGTTATCATGATAGACAGTAAGAAGAATGTCTGAGTGACAGGTGGATATGACGAGCCTTCAAAACAAATTTAATTAATGAGTGACTTCCTAATGTATATTATCTTATTACTAATAGCGTTTTTGTAATTGTAGGCGAAAACAACAAAATTGCTAGCGATATTCATCATGTCGTTCTCGTTTACGCAACATCTTGTTAAATATGTAGATGAGAATCAAACAAAGTTCGTCTTTTACAAAGAAAACCACAACAAACAACAAAAATTACGAACGAAACACAACAAGCGTGAGAACCTATGTTTTTTTAACTTTTGATCTGGTTCTTGACTGCCTTGTAAAAGTACTGGAGGAGTTTAGTTGTGTTTATATTTATATGCTGGACTTCAGCCTGATATCTGGTGTGGGGTGGGAATTTACCGTGAACTAGAGTGATCTTTGTGAAACACAGCTTCCGGTATAAACAAGCTTTCTTTATACCGGAAACAGTTTTTTCATGGGATTCAGCATGTAGCTTTACCTGTCGGGATTATGGTATTGCGAAAGATATTATGTTTTCGTGCATGGAATTAAAAAATAACGATCATTTCTGACACCATCATAAATAATCATGCGAAACAGACAGGTTAAAAACAAGAAATTATTTAATTTGCAAAGTGCTCAAAGCGCATGCTATTATGTTGAATGCTTACCGATAAAACAATTATAATGTATTTGAGATAACATTCTTATTATGAAAATTATTTTTTGTGCGCTTGAAGTAATCATAATCATATCACCTAACGAGAAATCTTTAGAAAATTACATTCTTTTATTTAATTACTTTATTTCGTCTTATACCTGATTTACGGCTGTAAATCCTATTTGGAATTTTCCTGCAAATTTTTAAAAAATCCTGGCATAAACAACAGAATTTCCTTACGTAAAAAACAGAAATAACGTGATGATAAATATTTTGCCTTTCATCCTGTTTTGAAAGTTTATAAAGACCAGCTTGTTTTTGTCATCAATTGTCCGATGACTTCATACAAGAATGTACAATGTACTTTATTACAACAAAACACGATGTCGACTACGACTGGAATATTGCTCTTAAAATATGTACGCCTTAAAGTATATGATCGTAAAAGGATAATTAAAATATTCATGGAAAGGTCAGTAGCAATGGAAAAGTACGATGATTCCACAAAAATCGGACAAGTAAAAAACCATTTTTAAGAAAAATTTAGCTGAATTGGGTGTAGGAAATTTATATTTTTACCTTACGCAGTTGTTTAAACCGAGTCTGTCCGTTTTATAAAACAAGCTATTTATTAGCTTGGCTAAACTTGGTCTATTTAAAACCTGTTTTCATCCAGAATATTACTTTCGGGCAGCAACCCAATGTATCTTGTCTAGACCAGTTGAATAGGTGGAAGTGAAGGCGATTTTGAAAAGGCTAAAAAACTTATACCATTTTGCTCAACTGACGCTTAAATGCTTTATTTAATCCTCATTTTTCTCTGTTCTTTCAAGTTTCTCAAAGTTTACACATAGACAACTTATATGGCTAGTTCAGATACCCAGTTTAGTTACCTTTAAGACAGACCTTTAACCTCTAACTATTTTTAAATTAAAAATACGGGACAGTGCCTGGATCATAGACTTACATCGTATAATTCCGTTATAGTCTGTATTTACTACCCAGAAGATTTTTTTTGTCCCATTTAGCGGAATATTTGTATGAGAGTATTCACCATAAGAATGCATGTAAACGAGTCTTCGTTTTATTTGACAAAGGGTACTACGGAACAAAAAGTGGCTCGGCTACCATGGGTTCTTATGAGACATATGCCCATATGCGCAATCAGAAAAATTCGGGAGCCAGTCTCGTTTTAGGTTTATACATTTAGGCCCGACATAATTTACACATTTAAC
>JAHZNG010005173.1:0-10974 GCA_027744375.1 Orchesellides sinensis | reverse complement strand
TATAGGTACGCATTGTTCTGGCTCAGAGAACCAGATATGCAACCAGACGGTGTTCCATACAATATAATTTATATTGTGTTGTGCTCTTTTCACAACAAACAAGCTAACATATTTTATGTGCATCTAAATGCACTTCTTGAATTGGGATAAAACAATAGTTAGGACGAGGTCCATAGAAGGAGCTCAATTCTTTGTAATTATCGCTTCGGCGAGAGTCAACAGACTCATATTTCTTATTAGGAGTCCAAGAATTATCTCGGTAACCCCTGTTCTTGTCGTTATATTTTCCTTATTATTTTTCTTGCCCTTTGTGTGGGTAAAATTGATATCTTCTTCATCTTGACCAACACCTGAGGCAGAAGCAATATTATCATTGTTGTTAGAATTAAGCTTTTCTAGAGCTTCAGTCACAGCTAAGTTGACAAGCTGGTTTATTTCATTATCTGAGAAATGTTTACGGCCAACCAAGGATTCAAACTTGGCAGCTTTAATCAAATTGTCCAAAATGTCCTTTGACTTTGCAGGACGTTTATTAAAAATTTCTTTAGCGAGAGTGGTAGGCAAACCACGGAGCAAGTGTCTGATTATTTTTTACCCTTCCACTTTAGGATTGACCTTGTCACAAAGACGTAAAATATCAAAATAATAAGATTCATAAGTTTCTTGCGCTATGTATCTGCGCTCACGGAGACGTTTCAGGTAGTAACTATAATAGATTAAAAATGCGAAGCAGAAGCTGAAGAATCGGATGAACTATGGTATGAATCTAGATTTGCAGGATTAGTAGATATTACTTCTGGTTTTCTAGTATGGATGTCAAATGGTGAAAGAGTTTGTAGATTAGTAGGAGGAGAAGGTTTCTTGGCAAAAATCCCTATGATAGTGGAAGCTATACCTTTACTTGGGCTTTTCTCTTTAATTGGTGAAGACTTTTTAAAGCTAGATGTTGTTTCTTGAAGTTTTCGATTAATACGATCAAGTGTGTCTTGTAGGTTAGCCTTTGGTTTCGTGTGAGCATTAAACCTTAGTCCACTACAAAAATTCCCAAAAATCACAGGGATTAATGTCCAAAACCGAACCAAAGTTCCACACAACACAAAAACGATATGCACAACGGAATTTTCTCCGAAATTTAAGTTTTTGGAGAGTCGCCAAAATGGTACCGTGGATATGAATTGGGTGAAGTATTGAGAATGAATTGTCGATTACACAACGAGGTTCTATCGGGCAGCGTTTATCTCAGGTTATATTATAACTGACACAACATGTTCAATTTACCATCCATATTTATACCAAACTTAATTACCTAATGGTTTATGCTTAAAATTATGATGATGAGGAATAATATTATGTGGATTAGCAATGCCAAATTAATGCATGCAACGACTTTGATTGAGGTCAGAAGAAGAGCCGAATGGGTTTTTATTATACTTATCATAAAGCTGAAATAGGACTGGTTGAAAAGAAAAGGAAATAGTGCTGAGCATCGCACAGTATTCACAGATACCATCTAGATACTCACACACATCTATTCACCAAGAACCACATGAATTCAAGGCTAAATGCTCGAGAGCATAGCCACCTTACATTTTACATAATCACACTCTATACTTTACCATAGTTTTACACATTGCACTAACTATTCTAAAATAATATGGATAAGTCTACATGTTAAATAACAGAAAGTATTGTAAAGTTCGTGCGGATGTGGTGATGATGATTGGGAAGAACAGGAACGTGATCCGAAGATGATTTTAAGTTGTTTCATCATTTTCTTTGAATCTGATTGGCCTCATGAAGATGGGCTGAGTCCGAGAATAATTGATAATCTGGATTCATCTGGTTTGAATACCCGCTGGAATATTCCATTAGGATGTTCTGTAATATTCCAGTGTATGTCTTAACGTAAAAACCCAACTAATATAAATATGAATTTTTAATATAAAGCTCTCAAATCAACAAAAATGAATGAGGATTATACATCTGGTAAATATTAGCAACTCCTATTTTAACGAACGTTGGTGCAATAGCCTTCAATATACTTCTGAAAATGCTATAAATAAGATACCTAATTGATGCTTAGGTAAAATGAACCTAATGCAGAAGTGTATAGCAATCACTTGTACGTGTGTTTATTGCGTCTAGATCAGTCCGAAAAACATTACTTACAAAACTGAAAATAGAATGCCTGATTGATTTTGACCTATTGCATCAAATGTTATACATGCTACATCACGAGACTGATGCTTGATAGAACGATTGTCGCGTCGATAAACATTTGAAGAACCTGATGTCCTTGGGTATGTGATGGGATTTAATGTGATCCATTTTTCTTTTGGCCGTCTTCGACATGTTTTAATGACGACGTAGCGTTCTAATGTTTTATTAAATATGCGCAAAGTTACAGTATTTTTTATGTTAAAAGGTGTGAGAAAGAAAACAATTCGTTTTAGCATAACATCCACTAAACGCAGTTGCAGTTATACATATTATTTCCTAGTCTCATCATGTAGCTGAAGCTAGTAAACAAGTGTAGCCCCTAGCACTGGTTCAATTTTTTTTCACTGGGGGGTTTCAACCGCTACTTCTTCCAAACTGTTTGTAACAAGGCTTTCAGGTTAGCGTACACATTATTATTTCTTTTTTTCTGTTTCGTTTTGGTTCTAGTCTGTAGCCTTATTCACGCGTACTGGTATACCGTGAGCTCTTCGGCCGTGAGAAATCTCAGTCATGCTTGTAGGTTGTGTGAGCTTGAGTTTCATCCTTCTCGTGTAAACTATTTTCTGCTTCCTACAAACTGCACTTATGCTATGTTAAATGTTCTAGATGTAGGGTTTTTTACGTTTTATGAGTAGTCCATGTTCGAATTGACAGCTTAATGTTCGTTGGTAAGTTTGGTTGGTAAAAACGTGAATGCAATTTTGCACTTCGCATGCATAAAGAACGCCACAAAAACAAACAGCTTGTCATTAGATATGGGTCATTAAACGGAATACAGCTGACGAAAAACGTCTGAATCAGAAAGTTTTTTATGCATAAGCTAACGTGCAAGATGCATACAATAAATGTGACAAGTTGAGATTATATAATACTATCCATCAAAGTTCTCAAGAAGAGTCGATGGAGAATGATTTTATATCAAGTAGTCACAATTCTTTTTTATTTTCCTAGGCTGCAAGAAAGGTTTTAAAGAAGGATAAAACAATAAAAGATATTTTTGTTGCAAGTTAACTTTAAATAAAGTGTGTTAACTGAAGGTGAACCAACAAAGTGTGCATTCGAACGTAAAGAAAATAACATGCGCAATTATTATACAGAACAATGTCATGATAATCACCAGAATGTGTAATTATCTAGAACAAGAAAAGTACAATATATATCATTGAACTATCCTAGTATTGCAGGAAACTTTCATATAAAATTATACGATATACGTACAATGGCACATGGCTTGACCATGGCCAAAAAACCTGATTGTTATATTCATTGTGTGATTGCTACATTGTGTGAACCAGCTACAAAGTTAATAATAAGGTTGTGCGTGCTCAATCATAACTACAAGATACATTGAAGTATCTATTTTATAAATAAATTACATTGCCAGCGCGTTAGGCGTGGCCAACCGCAACCAGAATGACGTTAAGTTAAGAACTAAAAGAAGTCGATCATAATCAAATTTAAAATGGCATTGTTGTCAATTCAAGACCAACAATGCAAGAAAAATTATAAATATTTGATTATGTGTATTGTGTACTCCTGAATAATTTTCATAATTCATATGAGAAACGGACAGACAAGGGAGAGACAGCGCATTTATAAAAAAACAAATGATGGTATTTATATGTATGTGAACTTGAACGTGATGCATGAAGGGATGATGAGAAGGTTGCAAAAGAGTAGTCGTAATCACTTGCCTCCTTGGCTCTTTTTCATGCCTTACGCTTCAACAGCTTTTGTAAGAAATTCTTTCTGACCGTATTAAGTGTGTTTCGTGCACGAGCAAAGCCTTCGACTCACTATGATCACGGTGCGCTTTTTTATTGGGGATGAATCAGTTTACTAATTAGGCGGCACTGATCACCCTACATGCCAACGGAAAAAAGTTCGTTTCTCTGGATTAGGTGAAATTTAGATGATGCTCATGACGAGTAAAACAACATTCGCTTTAACACACTGAAGTTCTGAATTTCACAACAATCAACACTTTTATTCTGAAGTGTTTCAAAATATTAAATAATTAATTTGACAAAAAATACTCTCAAAACTGGAGAGCCCACAAGAAAGCCAACGGAGATTTACATAATAAGAGGAGCAGCCTCTTCATAATCTCGACTTCCTTGCCTGACCAAAGCCTGAAAATGTAGTGCTTCTCAAAGGTAGAAAGCATGGGCTCCACACCAAATCTGCAATATGAAGACCCCTACCTAATTCACACACAGGAAGCATGCCGGGTTCCATCTTACTCTACAAAACTAAGAGGGCGAACAGAAAGATCCTCTTCTACACACTAATCTTACAAATACTTCCTAGGTGGCGGGGTATTTTCCGTGACAAAGTGAATAAACTTATATACATAGTATTTTGCCAGCAATGTAAGCGTAGCAGATTAATACAATATGAATTGCATCTTGTTAACACACTTGCTAATAAAAAATAACACTTTTTGAAACACGTCTGTGCTGCACGTACTTCACGGCACTACGCGTCGTTTTATGTGTTTTCAGCTATCGAAAGCTTCACCTGCGACAGAAAAAGAAGAGATGGTACGGGTGGCGGAGATGAAACGGGCCGACGAACACATGATAGCGAGCACAAGAGCACCCAGGGCGGTATGAGACACCACCAAGACGGAAAGTTTGCACACAGCTCCCGGATGTGTGAGAAGATATGGGAGGAAAATCCAAAGACAAACGCCACAGGGCGCACTCGTAAATCAGTAATGATAGAGAGACAGAAAGTCAGGTTACGAAAAACTCCGGAGTTTGTAAAAAACGGTCGAGATAAAATATCGCCGTCCAGGGCTACGCCCATAAAAGGTCCGGGTATGAAAACCCAAGTAACTAAGTCGGGATACGAAAATGGGTGTCACGATGATAGGAAATGGTGTGCCACGCGTTACACAAAAACACAGACAACAAATGCAGAGTTCGATTTGGTCGGGGAGCCACTTGACGTGATGTCGTGATTGGTCTTCGAGATGCAATGATGATGTTCCTTAGAAGTTGAGAAATCTCATGCAAAACAAAAGAAATTGATGAATAAAATGAATTACATAAAAAGGACAACCAAACTCGGTGGTGTTTAAAATGCTATTGAATTTATTGTCATAAAAAAGATCATAAGAAAGCTGCATGAAAAGGAAAGGAATGTAATTTTGATGTACATAAATTGTGGTCCTCGTGACCTAAATAAGAGTAAATGAATTTGCACATACAAAGTTGTTTGCCAATATTCGCGAATGAGTAAAGTAGATTTTTTGCACATATAAATTCGTGCGTCCAAAGCCACAATAAAAAACTAATTGCGCTGTGGTCATGATAAAGGAGAAGAATTGCGTCAGTCAGTCTAGCCGCAATAAAAAATGAATGAAAAGTGAATGACTTGTCTATTCATACAGAATTCGCTACTAGCATTGCAAGCATAGTGGCGATAAAAAAAACAATTTTGCGTGTCTTGTTGACACACTTTCTAAAATAAGAAGAATGAATAATGCAAATTAAGAATTTGCAAAGAGTTAGTAATGCGTATTTTATCCTGATAGCGCTGAGCTCATCAGGCCGCAAAAAGTGAAAGAACTAATATACAGAGTATTCTGCTACCAATGCAAACGCAGCAGAATAATAAAAAGAAGAACACTGATGTGTGTCTTGTTGACACACTTTCTAACATGATAAATCTATTGATTGCATCGACGTAAAATGAATGCATAATTTTAAAAATATATATCATATATGTGGACGTTGAGATGACGCTCTCACCTGACAACGCCCAAAATGGCATGTATGCATGTATTGGTATGTAAAGGATCGTTGTTCGTGTAAAACACGAGCTTACCACTCTCCGGGCCACTTAGAAAAGAAGCGCTGAATGCGGTTCGTCCACACAGGTCATCGAGGTCAACGAAGCGGGTTCGGCAAAAGAGTTGCCAGATGATACGTCATGGTAGTAAGTTATAAGGACACGATGCATTGCTGATAGTTTTGGCAAAAGTGAAGTCCGAGGATTGCAATGGGGAAACATAAGAATACACAGTTATTGAATGAAAGTGAAACTGATAGGTAAAGAATAGTATGTACAGAATCTGCTGATCTGAAGAGGAAGAGTGAGCCAATGTTTATTTATTCAGAGAGATATAAGACACTATTCTAATACAGACTGACTGTACTACATGTATTTGGGTAATATATATAACCTTATCTTATAGATAGGTATACAGAACAAGTTCTTGTTCAGCATATCTACTATTGCACAAACAACAGTATTTCTTAACATACGATATTAAGCAAGTATTACATACATCCAATTCATCACAGTGAATCACTACTTAAGAACTTGGCGCTGTACAATTAGTGTCATCAAGACGACACATTGGAAACGCTTGCGTTCGGGTGGATTGGTTAAGCTGCCAAAACTTACATATTTTTACGTAGGTGTCACCATATTGCTTCTTAATTAACAGCAAGGAATATGCATAGTCTGATGAGCAGATGCATCATATAATTCTCTCATTTTTGTTCGCTCATGATTTCTTTTAGCAAGTTTGGCTCCTGTTATCCCGGTTTGCAGGCAAACGTACGCTTACTAGCCAGAAGGTGAGAAAACAACTAAGCAATCAGGCAGTAGATGTGGGATGGTAGTAGTTAAACTCCATGTGTATTAGCAATAAAATACGGCAAAGGTAGACCGATAATTAAAACGGGACAACACAGAATTTATTTGATCAATTAAAACAATTTTTGGTACCTAATATGTGAACAATTTTACATATAAGAAATATAGGGCGGCTAGTCGGAAAATAAAAAATTCTGTCGATAGAGAATAAGAATCGTAAGTAATTAAAAAAATTAACCACATGTTTAACTAAAAGTAAAATACGGTAAAACAATTTAAATAATTTTCGAAAAGTGGCCCAAATTTTGACCCATGGATATTATTGATATTATTGAGAGTAGTATAATTTATAAAGAAGGAATTGTTTTAGAAATCTTACAAAAATCTTTTAAAGTCGAAAATAAAAAAGAAAATACGTCCTAGTGTTTCAAACGTGTACAAAAATATTCCATGTACTCCATACACAAGTCATACTAGTTATAGATTTTATCCTTAAAAGAAACAAAGTCATTGCCGAAAGAAAATGGGCAGGAAAAAACAGATACTCTGAACTGCTTAACACTGAAAACAGTAAAACAGGACCGTAAATTGTCGTACAGGATTTGTTTTAGTCATGGACCGTCGAAATGTTTTGCTAAATTGTGTTTGGTATGAGTTAATGAAATCGTTTGTCACAGGGTTCAGTAAACTTTCTAGCTAAACGCAAACAGTGATCCAGCAGCCAACGTTAAACTTAACTTTATTTAAATATACTGTGGTTGGGCATATAAATCAAAACACGTTTAAAATTACAACGCATTGCTAGACAGGCAAAATTACTCTATCTGCAAATAATAAACGTAAAATATTGTAACCTAATTACTGTGTTATCGCTAAATGAGATAATAAAAATAATAATACAAAGCAAAGCAAAAGTAAATTGCATGCAGTATACGCAACTAAAATAGAGAGCAGAGAGAGAGACCGAATGTTTTACTATCAAGATTATAACCAAGACTGATTAGGAAAAGGTAGAGTGCGAAATCAGCACAACACGTTTACAAGAGAGAGACATACGCACATTTCACTTACATATCGTTAACCCATAATTTCTAACAACTAGCATACAATACTTACTACATCCAACACACTAAGTAATGTGGAGTACATACTATCATACTCGAGATGCCTTACAATGCATGAAATATCAAGCTAGAAGACATTACGAAAGAAACCTGCTGGAGGAGTTTTTTCGGATGCTGTCTGTAGAGGTGAAGGTAACATAGAACACAGACGCCTTTAAAATCCACAACAAAGGTAGAGCAAAGTGGAGTTGGACTCGAAAATAATAAAAATTTACATACATTGGGTCAGACCAGGTCTACTCTCATATATAAACGAACTTCATTCCCAGAATGCCTGATTAGCAATGCACGGATAGGAGTACAGAAAAGAAATAAAATATTGTACCGCTGCGAGACATTCCAATAGATGCATGCATTAATAGTACAACGGACCCAATTTTTTTGCTAAATGTAAGTACATTTTAATATGGCTACTCTGGAGTAATACATAGTGAGTACTGAAGGTCTGTAATCTTAATCACTTCTGATTTTATTTTTATTCATTTTTAAAAACTAAATTGTTGTTATTACCAATGAAGACACGAAACGTGAAATTTCACGGTACAATGAATTTAATATTTTACGCAAGTAAATAACTCAACTTAACATAAATTATATAAAATAGTATGAAAAGGTATTGAGTTAGTTGGCTGAAGGTTAGAAAGTAACTGGGATTTCAGGTCGCAAGATCTAATTATATATGATTAAATGTCGATGCCGGTGTGCACCTATTATGATGATAAATAAATTCATAATATTTAGGTGTTAGCTAGTGTGCAAATTTTGCATTGTTTTTAGGTAACCTACCGTTCTAAAATGAGCACAATACATTTACCCTATAAATGTGAACTACAAAACCGCGCAAATGTACTAGCCTAGATACAACGAAATATACTAGGATGAGGATTATGAAGACCGAGATATGAGTACATATTTATAAATATTGTAAATTGCTGAATTTAAATAAAGTTATGCGACGGAGTCCTATCGCCCCTCTTTTTGAAAGACGATCAGCCAGATTCGAAAAGAATTTCCGTTGCCAGATGATACCGCTGGAGGCGGGTGATTCGGTTTATGATGATTTGATGAAGCATGCATAAAAACTGCAATTTACAACACCAACTGTTGTTGCGTTTCATTAAATATATAATCCAATTGATAATGCCTTTAGCCCGAAAGCCAAACGGGCAGAGTGGAGGTCTAGATTAAAACGTTTCAACTAAAGAGACTTATACTATGTTTCGTGTTTATATTCTTCCAATACCTAATCATTAAATAAGCTAAATATATTTTAGAGTAGAGACAAGTGCTGGAGTTGAGAGAAGACGTCAAGGTGGATGGAATTTTCAAAAAGTCATCATTTTACTGTATTCCCATTGGTGTAAAGGATGATATTGAACACTGTCTTTCTCCGGAATATTATATATCTTTCGTCATGTAATATTCCTCCTGAATACCGGCTCGAGGGAGAAACTTGTAGAGGTTAGATTATGTGGTTTAACCACATATATTTCTTTGCCAGTTCACGGTCATCATAATACCTGGAATGTATGACACAAATACCTACATGCATACATACTGGTTTAATCTGCATATTGCATTGCAGTGCAAATGCATTGTCATTCATATATGATACTGTAGTTCATGTAGCTGACTGATGGTCAAGAGGCTCCAGAGTTAGTACCAGTAAATAGGGATCTAACTGGATCTCCTTTAACTGGATGAAAGTTACAAGCAGGATCTTGACTGCATGGCTGACTTAAAAAGCTGGATGTAAAGGGAATGATGAGTAATCCTTAGATAGATAGTAATGATGAGTAATAGAATCCTTTTTTTTAATCATCTTTAAATGAACTATGTTAGTTCAAGGCCGTCTTGTTCTTCCGGTTTAACGATGCACTGGATGAGCATCTTGACGATGATTGTGCCTGTATAATAACGATCATAATAATTACTGTGTAATTAACTGTCCAGTGAATCAATTATTTGGCTGTTAATGCAATGTGTTGATATCATACGTTAAATAATTTCACAAAACCAGAAAAAGTAGTTAGGAATAACCTGGTTTACGTAAATAGTTACGATCTTGGTTGATTCGATTTATTATGTGGTTCGTAACATTACAATAAAGAGCCCAGTGCCCAAAGCCAAAGGAACTGGCGACGAGAAGATTTACCAATATAATAATTTAGAGTTTATTCGGAGGATTTGTTTATATCGATTGACAGAAAATAGGTATTTTACGAGTATCTAATCAAGAATGGATTAAATTTAGAAGTAAGAAATTAGTATATATTTGTAAAGTTGAAGATTCTGGTTATCTGGCAATGGTAAGCATGTATGAAGAGCATTGATGGTTCATTTGGGATTACTATAAAATTTATTTCGGGATCGTTTGAGCATTAACGATTAACATTCGTCCTGTCTAAACATACCAATTTTTTCTAAAAAGCAGACCTGTAAACGAAAATTCAACCGTATGGCAAAACCTTTCAACTGTCCTGTTAAAACATTTTCCCTTGATTAATGGATGTGGCGGTTAAGGATTTATTGTAATTTACTAAATACCAAATAAATGATTGAATAATAACCTATAGTTTTAATTACTATTCACACATTTTACAACACCTGTCCACTTCTCTAACGCTTTTCGAAAAATGTGCTCTGATTTGGTTAGAATCCATCTAATTTATGTTCAGATCTCCGTTGGCGAGTAAGCATTTTTAACGATTATCAAAGTACCATAAACGTATACAGTATTCCAATAAATTAACTACATCGTTAGTTAGTTAGGTGTTACACGAAAAGATACTGTTGCTAAAAATTGGTCGCATTAATTTAGCCACAACTAAAATTGAACATAACAATAAAAAATTTCAATGAACACTAGCAAATTTATCAGCGTAAGATTTGGATTGCATATTGTGTGTAATTGTGTCACAATTGAGTTAAATATCATAAATAATTTTATGTTTGAATTAATATACAATGTGAATTTGTCAACTTTCCATTTGTGTAATTTTTATTGTTAAAATGTATG
>JAHZNG010005172.1:0-11972 GCA_027744375.1 Orchesellides sinensis | reverse complement strand
ACCGGGGCAGTGAAAGTTGTACCGTTCATATTGCAAGAGTCTAGTTTGCTAAATATATAAGACTTTGTCTTAAAATACACCAATGCTTTCCAATTCCTTGTTCACTGGAACTACTTTCTCCTCTCACGCTTTGTCACTATTATATACATATGACATATGTATGTACATAGTTTGTGTTTTCTCCTTATGACAAATTTGAGCTTGGAATTCCTTCAGATGTGAACCATATCTTGTTGAAGGATTTTCAGAGTTGCAAGATTCTTTTGAGATACATAAAAAGAAATTATTACTGTGTAGTTGATATGTACCTTTTACAAAGGTTTCTTCCACGACAAGCTTAACGAGCCGTTCATACACTAAACGTATTATTTTACAAGGTAGAATCAAAAGCGTCTCATCTCAACACGCATCAATCATTTTACCAGCTATTTAAAGAATAATATGTAAGCAAGGTGCCTAATAATGTACCATGTATAAATAATGTACTTTACTTGGTATTTTTCATATTTATCATTAAAACTCAAAGGGTAATGTGGAATTTAGAACGCTAAATAATATGCAATAATAAAAAAGCATTCATTACATGTTACAAAAATCATAGACAAATTTCTTTTACTTCATTTTAACAAAAAATGTTTCAGAACAACATACAATTGGCTGAATTTAACATAAAAGCTGTTATTTATTGCAAATTGCCATCTTTACTATTTCAAACAAAACGTTTTACCGGTCGAAACTCACAAATCCCTTTCAAATAGTACGTTTTATTCTATTCATCATGTCCTTTATACTGAAACAAAGGATGCTTTTACAAGCAACGGTATGGAAGACAAAGGTAATTTTTTTGGTGTGTTTTCAACGCCGGTTGGTATTTTTCATGTGGCAAAATGTATGGATGAGTGGAAGGAATAGTGTCTAGAGCGGTTTATATTAGAGAAGAGAAGGAAATGCGATGCTTGTTTGCATGCAATAATACTACGTGCATGTGACTTCAAAAGGGTAGAAGGGAATATTATGCAGCGTAGAACTTGAAGAGGTTGTCCGTCCTAATTAAATAATTTAATCAACAAAACAGTCAGTTTCCAAATTTTAAACGTATGTGTGAAAATGGAGAGGAATAATTTGCAAGATCACGTGTTAATTTCCGTTGAAGATGACCCGCAGGTGAGTAAAAATTAACAGTTGTTTCGGTGTAGATTGCTGAGCGTAATTAAATTGTAAATATCTACTTATTAGGAGCATTTCATGTAGGTTTAGATAGGTTGAATTATAAATTAAGTTTTTTTGCTTAAATTAGACTGACGTGTTCGAAATTTGTGGGGGTGGGAGAAGAAGCACACTTAGACAAGTAACTGATCAAGTGACGAGGCAAGCGGTGTTACTGGTGGCTGCAGGTCTCCCGAATACACCGCCCGTAAATGGAGACATTGTTCAGGTGAGATGATATATTTATTTGAATATTTTGCAAGTATAAATGTGGAACTTTGCAAGACTAACAGAAGTTTAATGAATGTGTTATATGAAAATTGTATAGGTTACCGTAAAGACCGCTCCAAGCCGTCTGGTGCAGGTGACTCAACGGGAAGAAGAGGCTCCGGAGCAGTGTGGAAGGGTGGTGACAAAGAAGAGGGAGAGGGAGACAAAGTTAAAAGAAAATGGTGGTGTTACACCGAGAAAGGTTAGTGGGTACTTATTTTTAAAATAACTGTTATTTGAAGGTTATTTGATGTGTGACGGTTTGTCTGAAGTCTGAAAACAACTGATTGGAATGTTTTAATCTTACACAGAAAAGCCGGAAGGAGTTTGAGAATCCTCTGAAGGAAGAGGAAGTGGTGACAGGTGATGGTGGACCGTTACAACCAATGTAAGTTGTTTTAACTTTTTCAGCGGGATCTGGTAAAATGTCCTTAAGGGTAAATAAGAGAGTTTTTGGGGTTTCGTAGAAATTTAGAGCAAGTGAAGAATATAGTGGAGGATGTAGAAGAGGAGAAGGTCCAAGGGGAGGCGGTGAAAGTGGAAGAGATCCAAGGGGAGGAAGTAAATGTGGGGAAGGTCCAAGTGGAAAACGAGGTAAAAGTGGAAGAGATCCTATGGGAGGAGGTAAATGTGGGGAAGGTCCAAGTGGAAAACGAAGTGAAAATGGAAGAGATCCTAGGGAAGGAGGGGAATGTGGGTAAGGTCCAAGTGGAAAACGAGGTGAAAATGGAAGAGATCCTAGGGGAGGAGGGCAATGTGGGGAAGGTCCAAGTGGAAAACGAGGTTAAAATTGAAATTGACCCAGTGACTATGAAATCTTATTTTATTTTATAGTAATAGTATATTATCATGACTAAATAAATGTATTTTTACACAGTACTTAGTTTAGTATAATAAATATGTTTTAATAGCTCCTTAAAACCAGTGTTCATTTCAAGGTAAAAGTTTAATTCATTCAGACATTTAAAAGAAGTGTTTATCAATATATAATGACCTTGTGCGTCTGATTGGAATCAGTAGGGTAGGGCTACGCGTAAGCCTATATTATTTAGTGAAATAGCCTTAACAAGTTTATTCGCACAGTAAAGAATGTACGCATTGAATGTTGAGCTGCGTAGGTATGTACATTTACATGTCCATGAGCATTTTCAAAATAGTACATGCCGTGCACACCAAGTGACTCAAGTGCCTGCTGGATTATATAGCAAGAAGAGTAAAAAACAACGGGATGGGATCTTCTGGGTTAGCAAAAAAAAGAGTGTTCATATAAATGCAGGAACACGTAAAGCAGTTTTTGTTTCCGTTCGCTCACAAGGAAATTGCATGGAAAAAATTTCCCTGCTCCCCATCCATACAAACAGGACGCCTGAAGAAACGGATTGGCAACAAGATAACAGCTAAAACATCCGAAGCTTTGCAATTCATGGTGGTTGAACAATAGTCATTGACAAAATGCCTGCTCGCATGTGCTTTTTTATATGGATACATTCATTCGTACCATCTTAACTCAAAATCTTGTGTACAACATATTGATACATCAGTTCAAGATAAGTTCGCAGAAGGGCGAGACAAACACATAATACAAGTTAAAATTTAGAGGTTATCATTTGCACCAGGAAAAACTGACACATCTGTACGACGCGAAGGGACTGATACTTATCTAGCAAAAGAAAACAACCCTATTCTATGTTTTATCCACCTATAATATATGTATTTATATTGTATGTTCATTTTTAACATCGAAAATTTTATATGATATGATTGGTGGCGTAGGTATGTGACTTTATATAAGATGTAAGAAGTGATGAGAAAGAAAGAAGGTATTTGACTAAAGAGACCTTGTAATAATACCCATGTACCTCTATGAAGTAATATGGAAATATGAAAGATTATATACCATGTATTTTCAAACTAGTGAGTCAAAAGGGAAAGGTATTTGGGTTATGCATTCCAGACGACATGACATTCCACTTGTTTCTTTGCCGACTGAACAATCACGGTAAGTAAGCAGAAAGCACTTTGAAAGAGCTACTTGAAAAGAAGATACGTATATACATACATATACCTTGAAGCACTCCACAATCAAGTAATAGAAAGCTGAAGAAAAGAATTGTCGTGTCGTCATATCATATTATAAACAAAAACATATTGGCACCCTCTGCATCTTCGTATACCTCAAGGAGGAAAAATAATGCTTATTTCAAATCGTCCCAATTCTCAGTCTTCCTACATCTATTTCTTCTTCCTCTTCTTCAAAAAAAAGAACAGCTTTTTCATTCCTACAGAAATTCTAGCAACGTGGCATAAAAACAAAAGGAAAGCATGAATAGTAGCGAAAAAAGAATGGGAAGAGAAAGTCTTATACTACATACGTTATATATACGGATGAAGTGTGATGCTGCTGCGGTAAAAAATGTAGGAGTAGAAAGCAAAGTTAAACTAATGGAAAAAGTAAAATCAAGAGAACGGAAGAAACATATGGTGGATCAGGACCTGACTACTAATAACCTGTATGATCATTGAAAAGACCTTTTGCGCGTACATTTTTTTCTTCTTCTTTCTCCTGCCTCACTTCCAATATCATTTTTATCCTAGAGTGTGTAGTCATACGGAAGTTGGAGAAAAGGTATGGAATGGGCATCACATACAGTTAGATATATGGAGAAAACACAAACGATTCCGGAATAGAATAAGCAAAAGAGAAAGAAAAAGGAGAGGTTGAATCACTCATGATGCTTTATGCTTTAGTATTGGGAAAATAGTAATAATACATATATCGATACTTTTTCTCAGCCTGTGGAGACTGAATGGCAATAATGATATTGTTCTAAGTGCCTGCGAAAATGGATTGTGCAATCCTTGCTTAGAGCATGGGATTGAACAAAGATAGAAAGATTGAAGACTGATAGTGTACTGGTGTGATAGAAAATGTATATGAAAGACATAAGATGGTAAAAGAGTAATTCTCGTTTTGTGCCTGTAGTCATAATATATAATAATCGTTTAAGGTAGTCGCAGTCTAATAAGAGGAAGAACAACTTGGTTTGGTATGTAGTACTATAATCATCATCAGCTCTCTTGATTTCTGATACGTAACGGTTTGTTAGGTAAAACAAAAGAACGGCAAAAAATAATATGTGCTGTATTATGGTGCATGGAACTCATTTCTCTTGATTTTAACTTTCCCCTCTGGCATCACTTTCGTTACGTATGATCCCAAGTATCAATAAGGAAGTCGACGCTAATATCCTCAAAACTTGGAAAAATTATGCTGGCTCAATAACTTTTAGTGAAAGTATAGAAAGAGCAGCAGTAGCTTTCGTTAAATATGTTACTTTGCTCCTGTTATTTGGTATGCTTTGCTTTGCTTCAATAAATTGTGTAAGCATTTGAAATATTTTGGTGTAAACTGGGTTGATGATGGCAAAAACGAATTGGAGGGATGTTTGTTATCTGGGTCATTCTACTGCGTACAAAATTTTCATTGTGGATTATAACTTTCCCGTCATCTCACACAGGTACATCTTATACATTATAGCAGATTGTTTGGCGTAAATAGTGTATCTTTCTAGGATACGTATATTTTATTTAGATAGATTGTTACAATCAGAGAAACTTATGTTTAATTTAAGTCCCTTCATCCAGCCGCTAGAGAGTTCTAGCACATTAGATTACATTTGGTCATGGACGGAGAATGTTATGGGAATAATATTAGTGTGCCTTACTTTCTTTTTTTACTTTCCTCCCTCTCCCTCCCTCCTAGTGAGATGGGTGAATAAGCCTGAAATCACGAAGTAATTGAAACCTCTATTGCAAACCTTTAGCTAATCAAGTTAAGCAAGCAGAATGTTTGTTGATATAAACTAGAGAACTAGGCAAGGAGGAGGAAATAGGCATTTATTTATTATGTGCTCATCTCAGCTTGTGCGGGTAGACAATGGGATTAAGGAAGAGATTTTAGTTATAATCCTTTGTCATTTACTCAGTGATCAGCAAGAAAACAACAGACCTCCCTTGATCTTTTTTGTTTACTTAATATCGTTTTAATCTAAACATGAATCTCTTGATAAGCTCCGTAAAGCTTTTGTCAGCTATACACTAATTAAATTGTCTTGCTGTGCAGAAGAAACTCTTCTGCAATTTCCTCCCATAAGTGAGTACTTTCACCATTCATAAAAGGTTAGTTTACAAGCTGAGTATGGTATATGGCAAATACACACAGGAAATGCTTATGCGATAATGGATGTGTAAGAGTAAGGTTTGCACACACTCATGTTTTTGAAAACCAGTATAAAACTTTAATTTGTCAATATAAACCATATGCATATGCATACTATATCTATATATCTTGTGTCTTATATCAGCTCCATTTTCGTCTACGTATATCCTTGATAAAAGTCTTTTTAAAAAACATGAAATTTTATTGTCGTCGGTTTCTAAAAAAGTGCAAAGCGTAGCTTAGTGCATTTGAAGTAATCCAGGTAAAAAATTGATTAGTATGTTCACGCAACTCAAGTTACCCTTAGTAAAAGGGTGAAAGGTATACATAGTTCGCGTTGAGTAAAACAAAGAGGTACATAGCATGCTTTTGAAAAGACCAAAGTGTAAAACAGTTTTAATGCTTGAAAGATAAAATCTAATTTCCATGTAGTAACGCATTCACATTTCGCAGAACAAGTGGCTTCCCCACCCCACCTTTCACTTTTACTTTGCATTCTAAAATGCAATCCCCATTGAAGGTTACAACTAGAAAACTGCATTTTTCCATTTCTCTTAAGATGCAAAAGTGAATTTTAATCTGTAAACCCCACCACTCAAGAAAAGATTATATCAAAGTGTGTTGCATTAAATGCTGTGGTTAGTCACATAAACTTTTATGTATTCGTTCATTCTTGATAAGCACTATTATATTTCTCCTTTATCGTGTTCTCCAAAGAAACGGTATGTTGATCATACACAGAATTCTTCCACGTGAAACAAAAGTTGTGATCAAGAGCAGAGTATGTATGTATACATCCATTCATTGGAAAGCATTTCCTGGACTCGGTTTTTTTCGAGGGGGAGGAGAAGGATAAGCTGAAATGCATGGTGGATTTTTAGTATGACTGACTGGCATTCATTCTTGCTTTGGATCAAGGAAAGGAACAAGCTTGAAATTGCAATGAAAGAGGTGTTTGTATGTGGTCTCCTGCAAAATCAGTGCAGTGTGAGGGACGCCAAATTGTTGTAATACATATGTATTTAAGGTGAGTATAGCTGATAAAATATAGATTTGCAGTTACTTTAATTCACATCATAACTTCAATAATATTTGGATTCATATCATATACGAGGAAAAGGAAACAATGATGATGAAGGCTATACGAGTTAAATATACCACACAGTCATTAGAAACAGTAATGGCTGGCTGTTTAGTATGTGTTCTATCAGCCACAATCTACTTCCGGGGAAACCAAGGATTATGATCACCTTAAACTTCTGAATACAACTGAACTCATGCAATCCATACTAATCAGACGTAGCATCTTACACACGTGGAGGCCGAGGCAGAATGTAATTGTATGGTTTTGCAGCAAGATTCATACGGTATGACTGGAGAAAGTAGATGAGTAGATAAGTAGTAGTTGCAGTTTGTTGCTTGTTTTGCTGTTTAACAGTATTTCCGTTTCAGTTAATATGCAAAAATAGTAAATGACATGCAATTAGAAATGGTAGTAGTATTTGGTGTGGTAAAAACACATCAGTCTTTTTTACTTGCTAAACATCCAGAACCAACTAAGGATAGGTATGGTTGACGTTGGGTGGTATGCCGTCATCCATCGTAACAGTGGTTTACATTGATTTATTAACAGCAAATTATAATCTAAACGGGAACACTTTATGAATTACCAACGTTGGATCACTTGTACTTAATGATTTATTCATTAGTATCCAAGTATCAGTGTATCAAGGGACCTACAACAAAGGAATGCATGCATTTGATCAATAAAATTTTTATATTGCTTGAGCATGGCTTTGTTGACACATATTTGGATGCATTGTGTTTAGCACCAAGTTGGGCAAATATTGAGGCCATATGAATCAATCATAATTAATATAAATGAGGAGCATTTCCGGGTTAGACTTTTTGTGCAGTTTCAGATGGTTTGTTGAGATAGCATGATTGACTCTGTTACCTCTTCAGCAAGTGCATTTTGACAAGCAATCAAAATGTTGCGTCTTTCTATAATTGTATTTACCTCTTCCATACTATTTATAACGACATGCTTAAGTCAACATTTTGAAACTAATGTGGACGACAAAGAATATTTGGACATGGTTCAAAGGCGATTGCATCGAGAGGTCATGGAAGCTCATTACATACTTGTGAATCAAACAAAAATTCTTCAGCAAGTGACACGCTCTTTTATTGAGAGCAAAATCAAAGAGAACTTATTCAGGGTAAGGGTTAGAATGGGATTGGTTAAAATAATCCTTAAGTTTCTATAAACGTTGGAAAAGTATTTCTCTTCTTGCAGGCTGTACGAGAAAGGGTGGAAATGGAGTTGGATAAGATGGAGACGAATAATACTTCACCAAGGCAGTCACGACAAGAGGATGATGACGAGGAGGTGGAAAGATCAACGGTTTTTCCACAGCCACCCGGTTTATTACCACAGCTTGCAAACGTGGTATCAACATTCTTTGGCCCCAATATAAATGTGACGGAGTATGTTAAATCAGCTACTAACTTTTTGCCCAACTCCATTCAGAATCCACTAGTTGGAGCTTTAAGCTTAATTGATCCAAGTCAATTCACTTCAACAACAACGCCACCTCCTCCCGTTGTAAACGGGTCGTCGTCTTATGTGTATCAACCAGTGCCTGCGGAGTCATTAGCCCCTGATGCACAACCTGGAGTAGTCCAGCCGTCTGGAAGTTATATAGTTGTACCTGCAAATTCAAATTTTAAACCTCCAGCCGATGCACAGGTTGTTTCTTCCCAATCCCAAGTTGTTGTAAACCAACAGAGCCAAGGGATTCCAGCTAAATCAGCTCAAGTTCAGTCAGTTTCTTCTACCCCTGCAACAACCTTGCGGCCTCTAATCAATGGGGATTATGATGAGGACGGGAATCCAACGTCGGGAAAGAATCCTCAGGATGAGGAAAACTCTGAAGAAGATGATGAGTATAAATCCATAGTGTCAGATGCCAAAGGCCAAGGCAATTATCTGGATGAGTATCCAGCCATTAAATATGCCTTTAACTTTTTCAATCGTCTCACCAAATCGGAAATTCCAACATTTACAACTTTCAGCTACGGAGTATGTCAATATCACCAGTACGACGAAAAGCATTGATTATGAAGATGATGTAGTTGTACGAACAACGCCTCAAACTGGAAGACTTAGCACTTTAGTCAATGGTGGCGTTTACCTTTACGAAGGGGCTCGTGAGGCGTATCAGTTGCTGCAGCATGTCAACAAGTTCTTGGACAGGGTTAATGATAGATTTGAAAATGCTGGCTATGGAGCCGAAGATATCGGAATTGACCTTGATTTATAGAATAGTGCCCGAATGTATATTATGGTACAGTGTTAAAGTGTGTAACACAAGAATGTATCGGACGAAACATGAAATCCACTTTATTTATCTAACTTTCCTTTTTTTACAAAATACAATAAACACGTAAGACAGTGCAGAAACAAAGATTATGCATTAAAATCCTCTGCTTAAGAAGTGGAATGATTGTCATTTAATGAGCCAGAGATGAGAGGAGAATGATGCATAATTTATTCTTGGATACCAATAAAATCATATTCATCCAGATAAAAAAAGATTTCTGGAACTGAATGTTTTTCAAACACCAATAAAAACATTGCTAGAGAATAATATTCTGGTCATTAAATTGTTACGAGCAGATTTTTTGTTATCTGGTTGGTTGCATTAATTCACCACGTCGCTCATTGACTTCACCGCACATTTGATTTGCACTTATATTATGTATGGATAGAAGCATTTTTACGTTCTTATCCTCAGTTAGTGCCATTGTAATACTATTGGTACAAACTCTTCGTTATATATAGTAAAAAACAAATATTTTAAATTTCAGTTCGAATGCAACACAGTTTTAAAATGAAGTTTAGTATGTATGTTGCAGTGCTTCTATTAATTTTTCAGGTAATTTTATTAAAGAATTCGTTTTTAGCTAATTGTGATATAAATAATAACAAGGCAGTTTGCTATGTATTTTAATGAAACGATAAAATGTTACTAGGTTTCGTTAGGGGCAACCTTAGACCCTCACTTTTCTATAGATCAGGATGAACTGCAACTGAGAGAAATCTCAGACAATGTGAGACGTGTTTCTGGTGCTGTCATGGGGTTGGCAGAGTACGTCTTGGATATTCGTCAAGAGTTGAAATCCATCCGTGCAGACCTTTCAGAATCAAGAGCTTTGAATCCCAATACAACAACCATGAGACCAGACAGCTACTTCTCCAAGCCTATCCGGAATCCAGAAGAAGTTCGTAGACAAAGTCTAGAGTTAGCCGACAAAGTGGAAAAACTCTTAGCGATGGATCAAAGCCCAGAGGTAGACTTAGCGAAAGAAGAATTGAAAAGGACCGTTGAGAAGAACTTTTTGAGAATGCTCGCAGCAATCCTTGTCACTGGTCCTGCCCACACTCAACAACGCTCTGATGACATCTTTAAATTGATGAGGTCTGTGCTTAACGGAGAGTTGGACTTTACCCCGGTTGTACAACGATTACCTTTGATTTTAAGAGACTCTGAGACCAATCAATTTGTCAACCTATTAATTACTTTGAGAGAGGTAAAAATAATTTGCTATTTAATCAGTATGAACTGTAAGTATTATAAGGTGTTAAATATAACACCATTATTATTTTTTGTTTAGAGTGAACGCGGAGGTTCCTTCCGTTTGGATATTCTAAACCCCATTGGCACAGGGCAAGTACCGAATCTGCAATACAACGCTGCTCAACTATCTAATCTACAAGCTATCAATCTACAAAATTTGCAAAATCTACAAAAACTTCAGAACAATCGACCAATTCCCAATTTACAGAACTTACAAAACAATCGACCCATCCCTAACATACAAAGCTTTCAAAACAACCGACCAATCTCCAACCTACAAAACATACAAAATAATCGGCCAACCACCAACCAACAAATACCTGCCACTAGCAACAATGGCGAAGTTTCTGGGACACAGAATGTAGATAACACTCAAAATCCAGCCCAGCAAGCGCCAGAGAACCAGTTGCCTAGTATTAACAGCCTGATTGACGCTATGAACCAAACAAACACTCTCATAAGAGAAATCCCCAATTTGGTGGAAGGGTTGCAAACACTAATCGAAAGTCTTGAGGGGTTGCTTGGATAAGCCATCTCTACAGTGCAAACATACTACAAAAAACTTAATTGTAATTAAAATTCTGATGCCTTAATAATGTAGGCATCAAGATGGTACCCAGTAAGCTACAGTTATAAAAGCATAAGTACAGAATTAAATAATATGCCAAAGAAATAAAAGTCACATTCGATTTTTTACCGAAATAAAAATACATAGAATCCAGTATACATTCTTCAAACGAAATCAGCCATGTCTCAACTTCTTTGATCTGGTGATATAATATGAACCTTATTATTTTTTAAAGAAAGTATTTGCACGCTTGCATGATCATTCAAATAATATGATGAATGATGAAGGAAAAAATTTACAACTTATTCCGTAGCTGAAGTATTCAGCGTAGGTATGCTTTTTGTTTGTTTGCCTGTCTGTCCATCTGTCTGTACACGCTAAGGCTTTGGAACCGCTTGACCGATTTGGTCCAAATTTGGTGTGAAGGTACCTTAGGGACAGGGCAAGACACCAGCCTACTTTGAGGTCAATCGGTCCACAGGGGGCGGGTTGGGGGTCACATAAAGGTCACATGCTTTTTATACCGCAAATTTTTTTATTGGGGATTCTGATAGAACATCACATGTGGATCATTTTTGTTTAAGGGACCATGTGTCAGATTCACTTACTTTAGCCTGTGGGGGGTCAAATGTCCATATATGTACATACGTATGTAAGTGCATATATTTGTATGGAAAAGCACAAGCACATAAGTCCTTATGTGAATTCATGTGCATAAATTTTGTTGTTGACTACTTCAGCTACGGTACTTCCATCGTGTTGACACGACTAGTTACGAAGTTGAAAGCGTACTTATGGATTTTATTTGGTCTTACGTGCTAAAATTTTGATACTCCTGGATGGACTTGAACCAAAGAAGAGGTTCCTTGGAGACCTACAAAACAATTCAGCATCACTTTCTCTTTATTGTTTCCTTTCTTCAACTTCAACTAACACATATGCAATTTTATCTAGTTCAGGCTTGTCTTATCCAACTAACTACTCCAAGATACTATAAATTCCCTACTTTTAAATTATTGCATGAAGTGCTATTACTAATAACCATTAGCTTCTCTTATGTATAATA
>JAHZNG010005171.1:0-21742 GCA_027744375.1 Orchesellides sinensis | reverse complement strand
ATTTCAGACAATTGTGGGGGTCAATACTTGGAGGAAATTTTGCCTTACAAGTTTGGAAACCACTTTAGTTAGTTTAAAACCAAGTTTTTTTCTACAGTCGCTCAGGTTTTAAACCGATTTCTAAAACGAACTGGCAAAAATATAATCATTTCCTCTTTCCAGAAAATTCTATTACGGTTTTTGTAGCAGCATGTATCATTTTCAGTATCATTGGAGTCGTTCAGTTCCTCGTTACATGTTTTGTAGGTTGTGTGTGATCAAAAGAAAATTATTGTAATTTACTCATTTATATGTTTTCAGTCCAAACAAAGTTTTACTTCCTATCAAATAGGATCCGATAACAGCTAGAAGTTTGGGCGTTGCAATTTTCTTTGTACAATGTTTCACAACTGGTTTAGTTCTTTATGGGCTGTACATGTTCCGTGACTGGAAATTGTGCCTTCTGGAACACAGCGATATATTTTACCATCCGGGACAGCAAACTCAAACGACCTACCTTATCTTGTCAATATTGCTGTCAATCAAGTGTCCTGAGCTTGTGAGTATCTTGTGCTTTATATGCGCTCAGAACAAACTCATTTCCAAAGGTGAAACTAGGTCAAAGGGGGTTCGGAGATCGGAAGCATTTAGAACTCCACTGAGCTCCAGAGTCAACTCCTTTCTAGGCGTCCTTAACAATAGGCTTAACTACAACCATCCAGGACCATTCGCTATTCAGGAAGTGAACAGTGATGAGGAGGACGATGACGAAGATGAGGATGGGCAAAGCACAAGATTCTACATGGGAGACTGCAAATTTGTGCACATAAGTCTGAATGAGAATGAAACAAATGCCAATGAACAGGATGATGAGAATCCTGCTATAATCGAAATGACCGAAGAAATGTCGTCCAATGGGCCAAATACGGTTTAAAATATTTTTAGTCACAGTTTATTAGGATTAAACACATTTTCCTCCAAATTCATAAAGCAATTGATTTTCAGAAATAAAATAAATTCAAAGATTCTTTCCAAATCATATTAGTAGCATCTATCATCCTATTTATAGATAAGCTGGAATATTGTTCTTTTAGTTGGTGATTGGTCACGTCCAAAGAATGTAAAATATTCATCATTTGATCTATCATGGCTTAAGTTTGACCTTGCAATAAAATTGTGATGATATATTTAGTATGTGTGTATATTTGTATAAGCAATACTAATTCCAACTCCAGCTTAATGATGTCCAATGCATAAGAGGGCTCAACTAACATGCCTAAGTATCTGGATAGCGCCTTTAGCTCTGGATGAGAGGCGACAGGCGACTAAAAATGCAGCCACAGGAAATTCCATTCCACAACACACGCTGGATTACATTAAGACAATCTGTGATATAATGCGTCCTACACACACAACTTGTAAATTGTACTAAATAGTGAGCACATGACACACTCAAATGAATTATGAACATAAAATTATGTATGTGTGATAATCACTTCCGGCAGTTTCTATCGTCATGTAATGTCAAGCTCACTGGAACATGCTGCTGCTGCCTTACAAGGAACTTCTCATACTTTTATTGTACGATATGGAATAAATTGAGTGGTTTATTGAGGATTAGAGAATGATGCGTTCCCACGCTTCCTAAAAGTACCCTAACAGACTTTTGTAAAGCAATATTAGAAGTTGGACTAACACACGAACATGGATTTGTTGCTTTTTTATAAGGTTGATGTGGTGGCTATCTGATTTATTAGAGCATTCATGCACAATGTTCTTGAAATCATTCAGGAGCATTCCATTTTATTTTCATCTTTGAACATTGCTCGGCAAAACTAACAAGCTTATTACTGACCGCCTGCACACCACACTTCTACATGTGAGTCATCGTGATATCTCCGTGAAAAGAATTATGCGTCTTCCTCTACTGTTCAGTTCACTCAAACGAATCAGAAAGTGCTCTTCAATTTATTGTTCACATCCATCCAGTCATCAATTGAAAACTTGAGTGAAAAGATAAAATGATAGAAATTGTCAACAGCATATTTTACTATTTAAACTTGGCAGCGTTGTTGCACTCCCAGAATCATACTAGTTACTGGACTAATGAGTTAAGCAATTCAAGTGAAAAAGGAGGAGTCGGTAATCAGCATCCTCTACTCCATGTTCAGCAAATCCCTCCGGGTCCAATTCTTCCTGGTGTCGTTGTCAAATTTATCTGCTCTGTGGATACAGACTGCAGTTCTCCGGATAAGGTTTCTTACCAGTGGGAAATGTATCAGTATGTTGAAGATGGTAATGGGAAAGGAAATGCTAGTGTAATGAAGTTACCCGGCCATGGCAAGAAAAACAAATTCATATACAGTGTATTATTCATGTATCCAAAATTTTATCTACCAATAATGATATCTTTAAACTAACAGATGCAGAAATGAAAATTGCATTCAACAAGAGCATTGCTGACTCCAAAACTCATTGCGATCTGGTTTGCACCGTTCCCAGCAATCCAAAGCTTGTCAGCGCCCCAATAAAACTGCAATTTCAAGGTAAAGTTAAATGTTATATCAAAATATCAATGGTATAAACGTTTTAATTTAATAATTAATTTGCAGAAATTTATTATTTCTTACCAGACAATGGCAAACCAGAGTTGCACCCACCATCCGGATTTACAGTCCTTGGAATCACTTCAAAAACCGTATACTTTTCTTGGAGAGGTCTTCCTAATGCGAACAACAGTTTAAAAATCACGGGGTATGTAATTGAATACAAGAATGGGAAAGGGATTTCAGACTGGAGGAATGGAAAAGTATCGCGACATGAAGTTCACGGCGGGAGCACGATAGCCGCTTGTATTTCAGATTTAAAGCCGTGGTCTGCCTACCATTTCAGGTAATGTTAACTAATTTATCATTTAAAAAATTGTATATGCAGTTTGTCTGGAGTTGGAAGAATATCTAGATTATATATACGTCTGGCTTATTATCAGGATTTTGTCACGATCAAATGACATTTTATCGCCGCCATCTTTGCCAATTAGTATCCTCACAATGGAGGATTTGCCGTCTGCTGCGCCCTCTGATGTGAAGGTAATACTTTGTTTTAAGAAAAGTTAATTAAATGTCTGCAACAACACAATTTATACAGTAACACTTAAAAATATTGTTTCAAAAGGTGAAATCTGTTGAAAACAATCTGCTTCAAGTCTCTTGGAAGCCACCTCCAAGGTCAACATGGAATGGCTCTTTGCTCGGATACAATGTTGGGTTCAAGAAAGCGTCTTCTTCAGAAGATGAGCCATACGTAATACACATGTTTCATCTTATGGAAGTTCTTGGTGATCCATATTTTTATCAAATAACTGTTCCAGAGTAAGTGTACCTTTCTTTTGATTCCATATAAAAATCATTGTATATTATAGTATTTAATATAGTACAACTTTCTTATTTATAGTTCATCGACAAAGTACAACGTTGTAGTTAGAGCGTTCAATAACATTGGAAGTGGACCATTCTCCGATCCCGTAATTGCTATTCCACATAATACTCGTGAAAAATAAAAGCTCGAAGAGATTTTACTTAAATTTAAAAGTTTATGCACATTCGTTTGAGAAGTTATTTCATGCTCCATTTAAGGAAAAGTTTAGTTGACGCTGCGAAATAGTCATTATGTAGTATGCAGATCAAATTAAAAAAGGATATTGAATATTGAATTTGTTCAGATATACATAGATAATGATTCATACCCTATTCTAAAAGTTTTATATTCGGGAATGTCATATTTCATAAGGTTGTAATCCCAGATTGGTCTCCCACATGACCACATGACCAAACCGTAAAGAGTTTTTGAAACAGTGACTACAAAAATGAAGCCTAATTATAGTTAAACATTTGTATGCTTAATTTTACACTTCATTCTTCTAGACCATTGTGTCTCAAATTATGTTTTGCTATCTGCAAAACATATTTTAAAATGACTAACATGACACAGCCTTGCAGATGCACAATGTGCAATAAACTAAAACTGCATTTGACTTATTATTATGCATACAAAACAAAGTGTAGTCCTTCCATAAACAATCTACAGACAACAGCGCTAATGAAAACTGAAGTTGGTGATTGGAAATGCAACCCTTTTTGCATTAACTGCATGCTGTGGTCTACCCTACAAACACTTTTTTCTAAGTCAACAATCACCAATACCAGCGTAACATGTAGCAAATATTACTTGAGGCAAAGGAAACTTTTAAAAATTCAAGATCAAGACTAGAAGCCAAGAACGAGTATCAATTCTATTCATACTTGATACTATAGTGGCACCAGTCATGCATATATGTATATCCAATGTACATAGTATTACCACAAAAGATTTGAAAATTGCATCAATGTGCCGTAGTGTTAGAATTGGTATCGCACCAATGCAATATGTAGTTCATTAAAATATGAACAAGAAGTATCATCAGCCATGAACATGACATGAATTCTGAGCCAGATTTAAGACTTAAATTGAGAACAAGCGAAAATACCTATATTAATACCTGTATATGTATGATCTTCGTTGTCCCTCAATTAAATTCATGATCCCTTCATTTATTTGCACTTCACTGACTGATTTCAAATGCATATCTCTATGTATATATTATGCAGGTAGTGATGATAAGATCTAGTGAAATTGTCTAAATAAACATAATGAATTTTATACTGATGAATATGTATAACATGATCGTGTCTTAACCTGCAATGCACCTTTTTACAAGAGATTGTTTTCATACAGAGATGCGCTCCTTTTTGCTTGCATGAATGAGCAAAGACCGAGTTTTTAATCAGGCTATGCGGTGTGTATTGTTCGTCACCAACCACAAGAAAACAAGAGAAAAGACGTTTGTGCACATGCAAACTCCTGTTTTTGCAATTACACATTTTATTTGGCTCATCTTATGTTATTGTAAGAAATGGCAAACGAGATCATAAACTGATATCATGTTTTTTATACCTCGTGTCCTAATATTATTGTGGCTTATTGTAGTGTAATATTGATACTGAGTGACGCGTACGATAATGTCTACTCTACAAGTGCTCTCTCTTCTCTTCTAGTCATAAAAGTCACCTCATTTCACAACTACTACTGTTTAAACTTTGAATTTGTGTATAAGGTTTCCGTGTTCTATAATTTAAACTCAAGTTTTTAACAGTGAAGGAATATGGGTCAAAGTGAAATATTTCCGACAAATTTCCGTATCCGGAAAAAATCTTGGAGTATGCATTCTATTTTCCTATGTGTTTGTGTACAAATTATTCTTAGTATTCAGTTAGTCTCTGTAAGTGGAACAAGAACGGTTCGCATGAATACAAATTTTGCGTCTAGCTCAACAACAGCAATACCAGCTTCTACAGAAGCACCCTCTCCAACCTCATCCTCCACCTCCATTCCGTCATTAGGGATTGTATTTCAAAAACCGAGAATTAGGCTAAGTGCAATTCAAGTAGAGTTTGGAGTGGTAACCTCCTCCAAAACAGTGTTGCCTTTCACAGATGCAAATCTAACAAAAATTATTGATGAAGAGGATTCTGGGGAAAATGAGATTGAGGGTGAGGACGACGAAGACAGCGGAATTAGGCCAGGGAGGAATGGAGCTGTTATGCGACGCCTCTTAAGGCTTGAGTGCATGGCCAACTTTCCCGTTGAGTTTAACTATGAGGGATGCGGGGTAAATGAAACGATGGCTTTATATCTACAGCTTATCATGTCTTCTCAAACTTATTCATACGTAGGGTTATCATTCAACCCTATTCAATTTTTAGGCACCTTACAACGTGACAACAAAGTCTTTCCGCCACGTTAAAAAATTCACTGACCATTCTTCATACACGTACACCACCATCCTGGATTTTTCTAGCAATGCTGAAAGACACACTGGTTTGTATATCTGCGGACCGGTGAGGAATGCATCCGTAAATGGAACTCAAATGCTAAAAGGAGCACCCAACACATCCTTTCGTCTCTTTGTCAAAGGTGAAGGGGTGAAAAGATAAATACATGAATACTTACCTATTGCGAGAGTAATTTATACTAGATTAATTTATTTAGGGAAATCGTTATTCTTTGCACAAAAGAATACGTCAGTGGTACTAGAGAAGGGCACCACGAGCTTTTTGATCCCATGTCCAATATCAAACCCATCTGCATACTCGAGTGTCCAGTTGTATCACATTGAAAGAGATGAAGTGGTTTGTAAATTTAAAAAGCAAATTTATAAATCCATGAAACTGTCATGATACTTTTAGTCCAAAATCCAATAATTTAAAACAAGCGTAGGTTCCAGCCTTGTATGACATGAACAAAGGCTTCCACGTGTTCCTCAAGCCGGGCAATGAAGGACTAATGGAAGCTGCAGGGACTTACGTGTGCAAAGATGACTTCCAGAGAAGCTCTGCGCAGTTTAAAGTTTCAATTCCAACAGGTTTGTATGCATTTTAAACTACATATTTATGGCAATTCATACACTATTTAATTTAACCGGAAATTGTCCCTTATGATCAGTTACAATTCAATCAATCAAGAAATTTTACATTCCAGCTATTCATACTCGTATCACACCCAACGTCAACTACGTCCGTATCGTTCCTGGACACATTCAGATGTTCAAATGTGAATCAAAGACTGGCAATGTCACACTTACATTTTCTGGAGAAAGACAGCCTCGGCCACCGAGAAAAGTGAATAATGAGCTAAATGACACTTCCGACTATCCTTATGTTGCAATGTATGAGGTAAATCCAATGGAAATTACGACGGAGCATACGATAATCAATTGTGTTTCTGTAAATGATGGAAAAATTCTTCATACTTGGGAGTATAGCACATACGGTAACATATTATCAATTGCATGTTTTTAAACCATTTACCAAACTTTTATCTCTAAAGATGACATAACCTATTCCTCATAGCGGATGTTTCCATTTCCAACTTTTACTTTGATGGAAGCAAACGCTACCAAGATGCAAGGTACGTCTGTTGCTCCGACTCTTACTACAAACCAAAGCTGGAATACGTCTTGTGCCGCTCGGAAACGGAGTGTGAGATGAAAAAGAGGATTTTGGATGAAGAGGGAGAAGTGAAGGAAGCTTTGCTAGATGAGTTCTCCAGACGTGTCTCGTATTTCAACAATACTTGTACCACCTTCCAGCCTCATTTTAAATACACCCTTCAGACTGGCTTGTTAAGATGTTCTGTACAAGGCATCACCAAGAAAGTACAGAAAGATTACATGTATTATTTCAACCCTTATCGTGTGTATCAAGGTACAACATATATTTATGTAAAAAAGGAAGATTAATATATGTCAGGGTGCAAGTCAACATTATTGCTATTCTTTTTCATTACAGCCTTCACCGATGATCGATTCGACCATTTGAAAGTGGTTAGTAGTGACTCAATCATGAAAATGAGCAAAACTCCATCTAAAAATACTCTTATTGGACAGAAGACGAGATTTTTATGTTACTACTCAGAATTTTTCATATCCAATGGGATTGTGTGGTCCCTGGAAATGAAAAATGGAAGCATGTTGTATTTTGAACAATCTGGTAAACAAACTAAGCTACATATAATCAGCAATAAATGGTAATAAATAAGAAAGTTTGTGCATGAAAAATATTACAACTTTTATAGAGAATTTGCAACAAGGAAATACATCGTTTAGCCAAATTGAAATCCCATTTGAGAACACGGATGTGGCAGTGATTCGTTGTCACGCTCCTGTCCGTGCCTCCCCATTTGAATGGAGAAACTTGTCAGGTCCAATATTTGTTAGAGGTTTGTACTGCGTAGTAGTTACACAAAGATTAAGTAGTTTTTTCGCACTAAATGTTAATATTAATAAATGAATGCGTTTTCAATTTTCCAGACCTTCCAAAAATTCAAGCATTGTGGACAGATTCAGAAGGAAAAGTTGAGAAAGTCCTTTCTGGCAATCTATCAGAAAGCAAAAATCTAATCTTGGAAGAGCCCCTGATGCCAACTGAAAATGGCACAAATGGAGGATTTGTGGTGTTGGAATGCAATGCGAGCTTTCCATTGGACTGGGTGTATTCTTCTGGTGAAGGTGTAAGGCAACAATATAATTTCGTGACCTTCATGACTGGAATATGAATTAGTATTTTATAATTATACACATGTATGTCACAAATTTCTTTCAGCTTCCAGAACTGGATTTCCAAGCTATTCGATATACGGACAGGGTTTTATCACATTATCACAACTATAGCTACTCAGCCAGGCTTAAATTTTTTAAGGTGAACAAACAAATCGTTGGGAAGTATTCGTGCTTGAGTGCCAACAGAGAATTTGGACATAGGGGCAAGGAAGAAGATTTAAAAGCAGATTTTTATGTTTACGTTCCAGGTACAAAAGGATTAAAAAAATTAAAACCAATGTTATTTTTTCTTTTTTATAAACATGAATTTTTTCCACAGGTGAAAATATTTTTACCAGTGAAAACAATCAAACTATTCGTGTGTGGGAATACAGAGACTCTGCCTTGCTCCCTTGTACTGTCACCGATCCTAGAGTGAATGTGACTCTGCATAAGTACAACAATGCAACAGTAAGGCTAAATCTTTATTAAGTCAATTTATATACATGTATACCTACACAGATTTAAAATAGATTCAATTAAAAAATGTGCCTGATCGCGTTTTCAAAAGAATACATGGGACAACATTGATCCAACTGGAGACCGTCTTGCGTATAATCCCATGGCAGGCTTCACAATGTCAAGGAATGTGACCAAGTCTTTATTCGGCGCTTATCGGTGTGAGGCAGTCTGTCAAAGCAATAAGACTCACTTGTCTGGAGTGTTCAACGTTATTCTTCCATTTGGTAAAACTTATACGTACAATTTTTAATAGTGGGATGATAATATTGTGTTTCCAGTTAGTCATTTATTTGTAAATTGTAATATGTCTCAGATCCTGCAACCAGACTAACTCCCTTTCAAAAACAAGTCAAAATTTATAGTAATGAGACACAACTGTTCAGATGTGAAGCCAAGGAAGCTGTCACCCTTGAATTTTCAGATAACACAACAAGGGACATTACATACGATACCGATACAACATCCCAGTTCCCATTCAGTGCCTCGTATGTGACTGAGCTTGATGAGTTTTCAAACTTTACCATTATCAATTGCACAACAAAGGGGAATGAATCTGAATCAAGGACTCTTCACACTTGGGAGTTTTACCCGGACGGTTTGGAAATTAAAAACTTGAGCTCTTATGTATTGACACAACATACAAACCAATTTTAAGAGTTCCTTTCAACATTTGTTTTGTAGATCCCAACTTTATAGACTCATTCTCATTTGACAACACCACTGGCCAGCTAATTTGTTGTTCAAAACCTTACCGAGATCCAGAATTTGAGTGGATGAACTGCTCCTCTGTTTCGGAATGCTACAGTCGGCAAGCGCCTTGTCTACGTCAAAACAAATGCCAATCCGCGTATAAATTCCAGCCTGGAGAAATTGATTACTCCAAAAAGGACAAAGGTTGTATTGCAATGAATATCACTGAAAAGCCGCATGGATTTGTTCGCTGTGTTGTTACTGGCATTCACAAGATAGTGTCGCAGGCCTACATGTATTATTACAACGTGGCTGAAAACTATGAAAGTATGCGTAATACCTTATTGTTGCAGTAGATACACATTATGTTTCGTACCGGATAAGGGCGATTGACTGGTTGATGTATTTGTAAATTTGATATGCTCAAACTTTGTTTTGTTTCAGTACACGACGGCTACTTCTTGGCTCCAAAGGTTTTCGATAAAATAACTGTTCCAAACGATAAAATAATGAAGATCGGGATGGATTCAACGAAACAAGAGAACATAACTGTTGGAGAGTCCGTCAAGTTCTTTTGTAGCTCATCGAAATTCTTTTCTGGATCAGAAATCAAGTGGGCTTTTGAACGGAGCAATGGAACATATCATTATATGCTTGGCAAAGGTTGTATTTGTATTGAACAGACTTCCCGTATATACTATACATGGAAATTCTAATGCCTTTTTTCTATATGATAACAGATTTGACAAAATATGGAGAAGTGGAAAGTGAAGTGACAATGACGTTTGAGGATACCGAATGGAAAAATGTATATTGCTTAGCTCCCAACTGGAATGAGTACTATGGTTGGAGAAACATCTCACTCCCATTGTTGTTTTCGTCGGTTTAGTTTTTAAATACTTAAAAATATGTATGTAATTTATTTTAATGGGGTTTGGTTTAATTTGATGTAGTGTATAAACCACTACACTTGAAACCATTATATAGGTCGTCCTGTAAAAACCGAACTTAACTTATTTTAAAGTACCTGATACGTGTATCTTTTCATTAAATCAGAATGACTTATTTATTTTCTTACTTTTTTATGAAGATTATGACCTTAATTAAAATGAAATTAAAATGAAGAGAAAATACTCATAATTTAGTACATTCACAGGTCTTCGGTTGTTTTCTTCTATAAAAAGAGTTCCATTATTAAATAATTATTAATCAGCAAACAAACTCCATCAAAAACCGCTTGTGCTTGGTTACTGCACACGCTAGATTTAAAATTATAGAGGTTGGCTTCGTAAGACCAACTTTTAAAATGTTTCTCTTCAAAGATAAGAGAGAAACTCTTACAGACCTTATACACCACATAACAAAGCAATAATTTTGAAGATGCTTAGGAAAAGCAAGGGTTTAATTATTATTGTATAACTGTTTTATTCGAATTAATATTTTTACAAAGCAAAGTCGCGAAACATAGGTATTACTTAAATTACTTTGTTTCTGTGAATGCCTTTGCGGATGCCACTGTCTTACTTGTAGGGTTGGGACGGATACTTTTATAAAAGATATCAGTTCTTTTTCTTTCAATTTCAGCCAATAATTTTAATGAATCGTATATCACAAAGCAAGTCAGGCAAGGCAAGTAATATATTGTTTAACTTACTTCTTTTGACTTAGGTATGCCCATAACTTACTACTACTACAAGAAAATTACCAATTACAAGAAAATCTCCGTATGTAAGATTTGCCGTTGCCGGTTCCACTTTCCCTTGAGACCTAAAAACCTGTTCGGTTTTATGTAAAGCGTGCAAATTTTTATGACTGTCACGCACAACACCTGTGATACTTTGTATCAATACGTCGAAAAAGTTAATTAGCCGAAAATTCGGGTGTCATCCATTGATCCACCTACTACTAATAAAATGGATTTTTATGACGAGGCGTATGGATGTGTATCTATAAATCTACTCAACCGCAGAAAATATTGAATATGTAGTTTTCCTCTACAAGGATTAATTTCTTATAAACGGGTAATTCTCTAAAACTATACGGAAACTTTCCTTGTAACTTTTCACATTCATTTCTTTAAAATGCTAAAATGTATTTTAGACACATGCATGCATGCATGCATGATACATATGCAATATCATGTTTGAATTAGTTCTTAAAATAGTTTATTTATAGCATGCAAAAATACCGTGACAGTGACAATGACAGTTAACAAGTTCACCGTTTCTATTAAAAGAGTCCACCCACAATTGCCATCACCATTTATACTTATATTTTCATGAAAATTGCATTAAAACAAGATGAGCTACTTAATTATCATTTGCACAGTTATCAAAGTTACCTGATAGAGTACAATAATTTAAAATGGGACTTTCCATGTCACCCTTCCTTTTCACTACTCAAAGTTGTCCCACAAAATATGCAAATATAAAGTGTGAGTTTGCTTATTAGAGTTTATTATTTAGCCATAACCCTCATCCATAGTAGTTCGCATTAAACTTGTTGAAAGCCTCAAATTCAAAATCGAAGTCTACAGAAATCTTTCATTGGTTTCCTAAAAGTAATCATGTCGTTTTCGAAGCAACCGTTTCTTGCAGGAAATTCTCTGCTTGTATCGATTGTTGTTTACCTACTGTTCTTAGAAACTGTGACGTGTGGAGGTGGAAACTTGTCAAAATTAAAAACTAAAACAAAACGGGAGTCTGCAAATCAATTTCACAATCCAAATTTAGGAAATAGTCAAACTAACTGGAGAATGTATTCTACAGCAGGAAGGGGAAATCAGCGACTAGGACTGCCAAGTAAAACCAAGATAAGCATTACACCCAGTATCACCATACCTATCACTGAAGAGTCGACCGGATTGGACAGTTCATTTCAGGCGTCGATTCCCATGTCATGTAATCTTATATATTTATTTATTTTAATACAAAGTATTTTTCGGTGCAAACTTTTTTAATTTTGTTTTTTATTCACCAGTCAAGTTGGACGATTTGAAGTGGGGACTGCTTGGTCACGAGCTTTTTGACTTTGGCTGGAGTCCTCCATCAAAGAAACATTTCAGGTCAGAGTATCTTGAAAGCAAGGTTGGTGACGATTCTTTTGACTTGCAAATGCCCCATCAGTCCCATGCAAGGAAAGCTAGAGATTTGAAAGCATTGCTTGACAATTTCAATACGACAAATTTCAAATCTGTTAAGCCTCTTAAGTTAATTTCTGTTAATTCGAAAATAAGCACAAAAAGGTCAGAAAGTTGCAAGATTAGAAATCTCAACGATAGGAAAGGAATCCTGAAGAAATTTGAGATGTTTGCGGGGAGCTTTGGAATTGATAACCCGAACGCATGTTTGCTTCGAGCGGCTTGTGAAATCCATGAAACGCCAGTTTTTTCCGGGTTGGGGCTGTTGGGAGAAGTAGTCACGTCAATTTTCAGGTAAAAAATAAAGAAGACAAAAACTGTGTTTTTTCTTATGTATTTCAAAAACAAAAACTGTATTTCTTATGTCTTTTAAACATCAATACATATACATTCCGGTTATACTTGGTTTTTTAAAACTCACAGCATCGCAGACTTGTCTCAGAATTGCATGGATGCCTACAACTCATCCTTCCTTGAAACGCTTTCTCCATTCATTGAAGCGGAAATCGCAGGAAAGTCAGGAAAGTGTCAGAAATACAGAAAACAATGCACGAAATCCATTTTTACTGAAGATTTGCCCATGTAAACGGATTCTATATTAATTAGTAATTATTTATTTAGCTGTGTTGCTTTATATAAATTGTAATTGTATGCATACCATTTTATGGAAACTTGTGTATTTTCATCAGAAACTTTTGTTTGTCAGCTTTTTTATTTATTTGCAAATAATTATTTGTTTATGTGAGAAATAAAATCGATATTTAAATATTATACTCTTTAATGTCTTTTGGTTGTTCCGACATGTGGCATGTTCCAGTACCACTGGAAAATAGAATGCTTGCAGTACTTAGCATATTTCTTGCATTCCTTCGCTTTCCCATACTTTTCGGCTGCGGCATAGATTGATAAGCATTTGCCTCCGTTGTACCCAAATCGTTCTGAAGATTCTGGAAGGTCTCTAATAAGTTTAACAAATAACTTTTTTCAAACTTAAAAATGTTTTCTATTACTGCAAAATTACAAGTGAATCATTACCTAAAAATAAGAGCTAGTATTTCCCCAACCACACCAAATCTACCCGTGTCGAAAGGAAACTCATGGAGTTCACAAATTGCACGAAGTAGGCATGCCTTTCCATCTCCAACCCCAAGTTCCTCCAGGAGACTTTCAACCTTTCGAAACATTTGTAGTCGGTGAGACTCTGACAATGTAATAGTTTTTCTGGTGGCACGCCGAAAATTTGTAAGGTAGGATTTACAAAGTATTCTTGGAGAAAAGGCGCAACGTGAGAGGGAGTGTTGTAAATGGAGTTTTCATGAGTCCATCCAAGTTTGTCAAAGTACACTGTGAATAAATTTATAAATCGAGTTTTTCATTTCCACAAACTTTCTTCATTCTAAGCTCGATCAAATATACAAGTAAAAGTTAAAAATCAAAGAATTTGGCTTGCCGTAAAATGGAGATTCAATGTGAACATCAGAATTCTTAAAAGCTGTGCCAAACCCTTCCTCTTCTTGTTCCACCAATTGGTCATCACAGGTTAAATAACTGTCATGCTTTGACTCAATACGATCCCTCCAGGCAGGAATTGTTAGGGAAGGCGTAATGATGAGGTACGTTCTAGGAGGAAATGCGAATCTGCGGTAGAATCCATCAAAATAGAATTTCGCAGTCGCAGTAATGTCTGAATTTGAATTCCTGCTTCGATAAGCACATTTGCAAAGGTTTCGAATGCACGGAGTCATGAAGATAAGTAGCAAAAATGAAAACTTTAGAACTATGAGTATTTTACAAGGAAATATACTATTGGCCATATCAAATATTAGAATTAGAAACCAGGAAAATCAAAGAATTCATGTTGGGCTTGTAATTTTTAGTAACATCAAAATGAACTTTAAACATTTTCTGTTGAACAAAAGTTGACAAATACCCCATACGGTTGTTCTTTTATGAAAGAATATTTCATGCCCAAACGTCATACTTTGAAATATCGACGAACGGTTTCAGCAATTGCATTCTAAGAACCTTTCCCATTGAGCATTCAGCAATGCTTGTACATTGTCGTTGGTTATAACTGCAAAGTGCAAGAAATATCTTGCGATAATTGCAAATTGCAACCACATTAGTTTTCATTACTGACTTCTGCGGATCATTTTAATTAACAGTCAAGTGGGAATTGGTTGGGCAAACAGTGTACACGGAATGCAAACAAATTGACCAAGACGAACTTTATCTTACTCTATTATGAAGCTAACGTCACCGATCAAAGTGCGCATTAATGCATGTAGGTAATTGGGTTTACTTGCTGTCATTCTTACGAATAGTTTAAATACAAATAAACTAGCATTGCCAATTTAAAGATGATTAGTAAAGATATCTATATTAATTATGTATCTTGATTATGATTGTCGATTGCGTGCACCTTGTTCATCAATAACAAATCTGAGTAGAAAACGTAACGAACGGCTTTTGTAAAAATTTCAAATTGTACTATAAACTTTAATTCATTGTATTCTTTAAATATTCCAATATATGAAACAGTCAGTTCCGTAACTGTCATTTGTAAGTAACATTAATATTAGTTATTACAAGTTTATACTACATATTTACTGTAGATAGACATACTTATGTTGCATATTGCTCACAAACCAAGCAAGCTTCAATGTTTGTATTTGTGTATGTAGTGGCATGCAGTTAATTAGTACTTTAAGTAACTTGAATCTTCCAAGCGATGGTGGCAATAGTGATAACAGCGTACATACTCAGGCACGCCAACGCTTCCATTGCTTATACTAATTACGCTTCTACGGGGGTAATGACAGATACTTTTGAAGAAGAAATTAAAACAAATACGTGTATTCTAATTCTAACAACAGTTTATTCAATAAAATAAACTACAAGATCAATGGTTGCTCCTGAACATGTGTAAATATGCGTAAAACTTATTCCGTTCAGGTTTGTACACATTTTTATTAGTCATAAGCCCTTTACGAAGATCACCAAAAATATTCACTACAAATTATACGTTTCTCTCTCACTTGACCACCACAACAAAAACACTGACACATTGTTTTTTCCTTTGTTCTAAACTTATTGACTTATAAGCACTCCAACGATTCTAGCATCATTATTATTATGAATGCTATTCCCCGAACGATTAATGTGATGATGTTCTGCCAAGGTTTATAAAATATCAGAGGTTACTGCCCAATAACACCAAGAAGAGTATCAATTGTCGTCGTCATTGTCCGCAACTTGCTCTGACTCTTCATCGTGTTCACTTGGGGCAGACCGACTTTCATTCTCATCATTATTATCATCGTCATCATCCATTTTCTCAGAGTTATTTTCATTTGTTTCAATTTCTAACAGTTCTACTTTAGTAGTTGCAATTTCCTCAACTACGTCCATTACATCCAAACTTTTTCTTCGAATTTCTGGGTTTATCTGGATATCTTCAACCTCCTCACCGTTGTCTTTGTGGTTCGCATCTTCGTCATTATTATCGTCTTCAGTAAAAACCGTTATTTTGAAATCTTCAACTTCTCCTTCAACCTCAGCTTCATCTTCCCCATGCACATCTTCATCACCTCCCAAATCATCGTTCTTCATGATTTCTTTCAGTTCTTCTTCGATGTCTTCATCCATAGGGTCTACCCTTCTTGTTTCACGGCCATCCAGACGCCTTTCCCAATATCGCTTACTTCTTTGCTCGTAGTCCTCAAGATCTTCAAGTACTAGCTTGCGTTTACTTGCAATCAGTTCTGCTACATACTGCTTAGACTGCTCTAAACGACATTCAGTAATGGGGTTAAGCTTTTTTGGCAAATAGAAGATATGAGGTTTGGCTTCCGTTCTGATGAAGTTCGCAAGGTATTTAGTTTTACTTTCCCATGCTGTCAACTGAAAAGTCATAATACCAGAGTATAATTATAATTATAACTCATACAATATTACAAAGCAAAGATTTTCTTCTCTCTGCAACAGATACTAAATACAACACTAAACAAATATTGATGTGTTACCTCTGCTAATCGATTTCTTTTTATTTCCAGCCTTTTGATTTCAGTTATTCGCAGCTTCCTCTCTCGAATTAGATGCTGTCGTTTTGTCCTCACCTCGTCCCGTTCTTTCTTGGCGGCTTCATCTAGCTTTGCTTCAATTTGAGCCCGTTTATCCTCCTAAACACCGTTAGAATTTACCACATAAGAATTACAAAACCGTTGCATGTTTATTTGTAAGGAGCAAAAAAATGACTAACCTTTTCTTTTAACTTTGTTTCATCCTGTTTGAAACGCTGCAGTGTTCCTAACAATGCTCCAAACATTCTCCTATTTCTTTCTCGACCCTTTTTGTCTCCTCGCTGTTCTGCCAACACCTCATCCCTAGATTTTTCTTTTCCTGAGCTAACAATCCTAGACTGCAGCTGTAAACCCACAAACAATCCAACAAATGACGCACTCATTTGAAAATCCACCATGACCCTAAGTATAATTACTGAAAAAACTACTTACCCTTCTACCACCACCCCCACTCCTTAACTCCTCATCTTCACTGCTTAATCTTGGTCTTATTCTAGGTCCAATTACTAAAGGTGGCCCCTTTCCAATCGAGTTGCCATCCATGCGTTGCCTTTTGTCAAACGGTGCCGCACTGTCGTATTCATCAGTCCTCCGCCTTCTCAACCTCTCCGTGCCACTTTCCCCATAATCCTGACTATTCCTCCCAGCTCTATTCCTAAAATTACCAAACAAACAAGCCAATCATGACAGTTGACAGTATTCTCTTCCACAAATACACATCAACTTTTAAATCAATCTCACAGCCAATTTCCTTTACTCACCTGTTTCCTCCTCCACTTCCCCCATATGAGCCTGCATCCACCGTATTTTCCTTGCCAAACAGTTTCTTGATTCCATCATCAACTTCCCTTAGCGTCGCCCGAGCCTTTTCCAGCTCAGCGTCCAGGCTCCCACTCAAGTTTGTAATAACATCTGTCGACATGCTTAATCCTAATTTAAAAATTACTTCTCCTCGTACAAAAAAGTTCAATTACACACCACCTCCTCCCTGATTAACTTACACTAATCGCACTATTCACATTTCACTAAAACAATTCTTTTTGGACGTAAACACCGGCACTAGTTTCTCCGTCTTTGTCACACTTCAACTCTTTCACCTTTTATTATTGACAAACATTTAACTAAACACTCTTACCAACAATCTCACCTATTTATTATGCAGTAATCCTCAGTAATCACAATAATCAACCTATTTTTGTATAAATCTAAAAGACAACAATTTAATTCACAAGAAAAAGCTTCACTGAACAACTGGATTGATTCCAGTAATGCCAAAATATAGCAGCGTAAATACTATATGCTCGCTTGCCGAGTCATTTGAACGTAGAGCCATAAAAAACACCCAATGAGCTTTCCAGCACAATGTATGGTACGCTATGTCTATGGTATTTCATTCATTCTGTATCCGGATTCCGGTAGTCTCTATATTGCATAGCTAGTCCCATCCCCATCCCAATCCCATTTCCTAATGAATATACTATATGCATGCATACCTATATCTATGTACATTTCAAATTTTCTTGAACCTCATACCAATTTGAACTTTTTCTTTGTTCATCAATCAATGCAGATGCAGGTATGAAAGCTTCCTCGGCAGACTTGATTGAAATTTGAAATATTTTATGCATGTAAAGGTGACAGGCAGGTGAAGTGATTCTGATAAACCTAACGTGAAAAACGCATTTAAATTGCGACCTGTTTGTTATTCAAACTCATAATATAGTGCCCTATTTTATACTGAATTAACAATAGTAATAATCATTAATTATTTCCTTCCGCTCCGTTCCTGGGACATGCAATTTCATCAGAATTATGAAATTATATTTAATTTGACTCGTTATATAACGTAATTTTGTATGTATTTTTAATTCCAATAACGCATAAGTAGGTAATACAATTTTGTATCATACAGGTTAATGTACAAACGAAGTACAATAGGCAAGCGTGATCGCAGTTCATTTTTTAAACTTCAAAACTAGAGTTTTAGCAAAACACTATTTAGAACCTACACTCTCTAACCGTCCATGATTTGCAGGCTTACATATGTATTTAATTTCCACGGGTATAAAACAAGGACACTTCAAGTGAAAAATCAACACAACACTTCCAGAATGCATACTTACTAAAATGCAACCCATGCAATAATTCATGCCTCTACTGCTAACATTAACATATTTATAGATTAACTTTATAATAGTTCAAGTCAAATTAAATTTGTACAAGGTTTAAGTAAAAATTAACCTAACTGTCATCAATCTCCTGTAGCAAAAATAATTTAGTATCCAAACTGCCTCAAACAAGGATAAATCTTATCCAATGTCACTTTCATATCATCCGGTTTTCTTACTTCTAAGGAAAAAGAAATAAAAATGCGGTTAATGAAAGGGACAATTTGTGGAATTCCGTAAATACCCAATATTTATCTGATTTTAAAAATACCTGCCATTACAATTGCGCCAGTCTCGAAAATGAGACATAGTACAGAAGTACTTTTCAGGAACATGACCACCCCGGGGAAAAAACTTGAATCGTATCTGTGGAATCAATAAATGAAAAATTGAATATTAATATATGATTGTATAATATGACGGTATGATTTGTAACTTAACTTACTTTATGGACTGTGACAGGCGTTCATCATCTGCAAGTGCTTGTACATCAATGTTAAAAGGAAGTTTTACTATCCCGACGTAGAACTGCATTTTCAAATCAGTCAGTCGCACGTTAATTCCAATTTTCTGAATCATTCTACCAAATCTTCTAGCAGCTGCCCTGAATTGCTCAAAAGACTTTGTTCCGATCACGGTTACTCGGCCAGTGTCATAAAGAAGACCAATGCACTTAGGCTCTCGCAATGTCATGACTAACGGCAAATTTGGACCTTTATGCTCCATATTTAAGCATTTCTCAGCCACCCTTTCTAGATTTAAGTTGACGTTGAAGTTCGCAGTGCCAATGGTAGAGCTACAAAACAATAAATGACAAATAAAAAAGGAATAATGCTTGTTCATTATTGATAAGGAATCCAATGTTGCCAATGTATTTACAAATTTTACTTACACCACGTCCGGTGCAAAGGATGGTTGTCCATCAACTTCAAACCTGCTCGGTATTCTAATAATGCATCCATTATCTTCCAGGTCGCCCTTAATTCCAAACAGGCTGTTATATAAAATACGAGGTTCTCTGCCTGACGTTACATCTTCTTCTTCATGTTTGATTGGTGGTTGTTTCCACTGTTTCCAATCTGGCTCCTTCAAGTCCAACGGACGCCTATAAGGTTTTGAACCCACACTCCTGGACTCAGTAGCTTTGAGTATTGTACGATACATGTCAGTCTTAATAATAATAGCAACATTTGAATTATTAGAATAAGAACAACTTTCATATGTCCTCATAAATGCATATATTGTGAAACTGTTATACCGGATGGAAACGCTTTATAATTTCGTACGGTACATAATCCGACACATTCTTCATCCCTGTCAACTCGAGCACTGCAGACAATATCCGTAAGTATGGACCCATTTCGACTCTAATCGCATGCAAATTCTTAGATTGGTGAGATTCGACTGCTGTGCTATTTTCAACCGCCCCCAATTCCAGTAACAATGTAGGTTCAGAGACTTCCCCATCAGATTCAACCATTTCTTCGCGCACAACATCATAAGGCAAAGAGACTTCCTCATAGCTGATGGTACCGGAAGGCACAACGTAGAAAGATTCTTGACCATCCTCGACACACCCTAAATTGAAAATTTTAGCTTCGTCCACACAACTTTCGGCTTTGACACAGCTGCTTCCACTCCCAGTACTGTATTGCGATGATGATGGAGATGCGTTATCACGCGACACTACTACAGACTCCGAGATACTGCCAGGGGATGAATAATCTTGATCTGCTGATGATGCTGGTAACCGCAATTGTACTGACTGTCCCATGTTCAAAAGAACTCGAGCGACCTCCGTTTCAGTGAAGCAATGACTCATAGTAACAGCTTGAAGTTCATTTGAGCATGCCAACGCTTTGATTTGTTCTTGTTCTTGAGAATACAATTGATTGGCCTTGAACTCCCAGACGCAGTTCTCTGGATTTTCACAGCAAAGGTCTGGCTCTTCTGGCTCTGGTCCACCATCATTCCCCTTCCCCACCATTGAATTTTGTATAATTCCAGACATCCTTACGGCGTCATCAAATTATCGATTTGAACCTGGAAAAATCAATTTACAGCATAAGGAAACACAAAAATCATACGGTTTCAGAAATATTTTACACCGTATACATTGTTAGCTGGAAAAGAATTGCAAATTTATTTACCTGCGTTTTGCTGCAGTGCAGTCAAAAGAAAGGCTTTCTACTTATGACTTAATTTTTGCAAAATATTATCTGAAAAACTTCCCGTTTAGTCTAAATGACTTTGCACTGGTGATGAGACGAACGTTATAAATCGGCTTAGGGCAGCGGATGAACCTGTGCTTCCTTCGCACAAGTACGCCAGAGCATTTTCCCACGAATGACAAACGTTGAACGGAATTTCCGGGTGGTAACTCGTGAGTGTTCTCAGCTCAACCCAACCTCCTAAATACAATATCACAAATGTAAAAATATAAATTGATTTGTTCGCTTAGGCCAATTTATAACAAGTGTAAAGTGTAAATCAGACACCCAAACAGCAGTTTGCACAATTACACCGTTCCGTTACAAGAGATCAGGTCCAAAGCTAGCCATACCAGGTTTAACCAATTTAAATACGAAAAAATTTGCAAATTTGCAAATCAACTTACAGACTTTCTAGCTCTAAATTATACTTATTTTGTTTAAAAATCTTGTCTTACAGGTGACCGCTGACTACACTTCCTTATTTGCAACTTTTGTAATCGTCCGTTTATTACAGCCACGCATTTAGAAATTACAGAATCGCCCACAAGTCCACTCAACTCGTGTATGTCCGGTTGATACTGATAGTTGAGTAGGGACAATACATATGTAATCGTAATACACGTATTACGCTATTATTACGCACCGGCACCACGATTATGAATATGAATGAGTGTTTTTATTAGTCTTAGTCACTAGTCAACAAAGAGAAAAATTGTCAATGCACACTCCAACCCCGAAAGCCAGGTATTATGCTTATGATATGATTGTATTGTGATTGTGATGGTGAGTTGAAAGGGTGGAACCCCGCTAGCAAA
>JAHZNG010005170.1:0-28911 GCA_027744375.1 Orchesellides sinensis | reverse complement strand
TCCTGCGTTGAATTTAGTCTTCCACCACTTGACAAACTGAGTGGCCATGATGACTGACAGCTCGTTTGTGCTATGCATGAATACTAATATAATAGTAATGTATTCTGTTTGTATAATAATTAATCACTGTTCTATACAGACTATAAGAGTCTTGGCAAAAATATCGAAGGCACTTGTTCTCATTGGTTTAGAATGCCGATAAACCATCAATGAATACAGAGTAAGAAAAAATATATAATTGTCTTCTTTCTTCAATATACTCTAGACAAAGTAGTTTTGATCTTCATCAGCAGATACTCAAAAAGTTGCAAGAGTAATGTAATAATGCTGATGACTGACACAACAAAACAACCACAATCTCATCTCTCGTTTTTCTCCAATGAGAAACATCCGATCCTTCCATGAGCAAAGTAAAGCTAAAGCTGCTCCCTTTCATGTAATAAAAAACTGGATCTCTGTAACTTGACCGATTGATCCGTGTTTGATGGGATTTTTCATACTGATAATAAAACACAACACGTACCTAGAGGCTGCAGTAGTAAATTACACACAGGATAAAGGAGATCGACTAAAAACGGTGGACATGTGTTATGTTTGTCGTGGGATTAAGGACTCAAAAGTTATCATACGTCGATACTGATAAATATATACTTGAGAACGGTTTTTGCCGTTGTTGCGTTAGTTGTTGTTGTCACTACAATGCAGAAACTCCTTCTCGGTATATATGACACGAGGAGACTGCACGAACTTCCTGGACATGCACAGACCCTCCTCCAACACAACCGAACGACGATAAGGGCGAATTACTCAAAGATGTCGGCTTCACGGCTCAGGACTAAATGATGTAGTTTGATGGTGGTGGATTATATATTGAGACTTGTGTGTGAGGAGCCAGTTGTTGTTAATGGTATTATGTAGAAGTAATTAATACTGTTTGAAATATGTATTGTTTTCTCTATTCACTTTTGACAATCTGTCATAACTTCACAATAGAGGATTAGGCATAAAAAAGTAGTTTAGTTCCATACCAAACGCCCAAATCTTTGAAAGAAATTAGCATTCAGTAAACGCAAAACTTTGTTCTGATCTGATTTGTGAATAACGCGTGATCTGATATCTTATTGTTTTGCATGTTGAATAAGCAAGTATGTAAATTGTGTAGGATCAACTGAATGAATGAAAGCGATTGTGCAGCATTAGAAAATGTACACCTTGAGCTACTGCTGGTTTTTTGGTTATTTTTTGAATCTCCTAATTCTCTCTCTTTCAGAACAATAGCTTAACGAATTTGGTGAACAAGGTATAGAATTAATTTTCTTCTTCGCCTTTTAATCATCCGGATGTCCTTTGATCCGTTGTTTTGCTTTTAATGAGTAAATTTACTGAACAATAAGAGAGAAAATAAAGTAATTATTCCGCCCTTGTTGACAGATCAGGCAAGTATAATGATATCAAGTCGACCGTGTCGTATTATCTTACGAGAGGAGAAGACCCTCTTTTGTCAAGCGAGTTCTTTTTTGTCTTTCAGTACCAAACCAACAATGACGGCTTTAGCATGAAAATTTTCTTTTGTTTCTTTAGACTCATTCACTGTTCATGCAAGTTTATCAGCATCGGCTAATCATCGGGTTTTCTGTTTTATACGCTGGCTTGACAGGTAAACAGGAAAAAGACAATAATTGGGAATTTAATCTGCATCCGAACAACAAGTAAACAGCTTTATCCAATGGCTTCTCAGAATCCGAAGGTTTGCGAGTGATGGAGAAATTATAAATTGTACAAGATACAGATAACAAAATTGGATTTCCCAAACAACAGAGGTTCCTTATCTGGGTATACTATATATATTCCAGTCCCGGTATAATTTTAGTATTCTGAAGGCTCCCAATAAACAAAGGGATTTGACAACGTATTTGGAAGATACAAAAGGAAGAGACCGACATCAAAACACAATAGCATCAAATATGGAAATGAAAATCCTCCTCTCCTCCGTCTTCTTCTGTCTTGCTTTTCTTTCAACCGTTTTGTTATGAATGTTGTTGTTGCTGCTACTTCTGTACTCTTTTTTTTTCTTTCAGTTTTCTCTTTTATATCCTTTTACGTCCATTGACACACGAGCGTTACAAACACAAATCTAAAGTTCGTCTTGGCTTTGAATATGAAATGAAGATTTGAATGGAGAATTGTGTACTACGCTTGCTTGAGCGTGGTACCTTTAAACAGAGTACGGAAGACGAGGACGATCAGTATTTTGTAATATGTAGGGCGGTTCAAAGTAGATTTTGGTGATCTTAAGTTTAGCTTGAATAGCTCAACACCTTTGGCTTCACTTTAGAATTTAAATTACAAAGAGGAAGATACCAAAGCCTAATGCAATCCAACGCTGTATATCCTATTAAGTACGTAGACCACTTATAATTATTATTTCTGTATTCCTTTCCCGTATACCTATTCACGTTATGGTTAGGTATTACACACAGATTTAGGCAAGGCTAATAACACGATTCACTGAAGAAAAATATTATCCTGTATGATCTATGCTGAAACGCATGTATAAGGACTGCGATGATACATATTTAACAAATCCGCTTGAGTTTAGATTTTGCTTGGCTCAGCAGTCAATTACTCTCCTCTTTTTCATTTCATTCAGCATCAGAGAATCAAGTTTACAGTGAAAAATGATGTAGGTTATTGCTTGGATTTGAATTCCTTGGCTGATTATAAATGGATTAATGATAACCCAGATGTATGTTGTAAAATGTTATATCTCGCTATAAAGCAGCTTTACTCTTTTCAGTCTGTCGTCGGTACAATCATTTACAAATGCATCGTATAATGTGTGAGCTTGTAAAAAAGTACGATTGTTGTATCTCTTAATCCACGCAATCCAATGTACACACTAAGAATAAAGATTTCTCACATAAGTTGCATATACATACACAATCATTCTTCGTATAGGTATACGGCTCTCACTTGTACTATCCAATTCAATTCTGAAGCTGTTACAGTTATCCAAAAAGGCAAAAACAGATCTCTGCATGTAAAAATGTAACAGTGAACTAAAAGTGAAGCACACACACGAAGATGAGACTATTACAAATCCTCAAGTGAACAACACAAGGCAGTGTTTCCATCAACAGTTAAATGGCAGAACACAGTGTTCCACAACTTTTTATGCTTCCCTGTTGAAAGTTAGTCAATCCGAATAAGGAACTTTGCTCACTAAATGAATTCTCAGAGAAACACTTTTTTCTTCATGTACAGATACACAATGTGACCTCGGATCTTGTTATGTACAAGATTTGAACATGAATTTCTTGTGTAAGGCTTATTTGCAGATGAAATATATATTTTGTATTGGAAGATGATCTTTCAGGAAAACCATAACTTCAGAACTTGTTCCGTTTGCACAATCCAAAGGTACTATCTTTAAACTTTCCAGTAATTTACTAACAGTTATAGCAATATTTTTTCTTCACTTATTCTTCCAAAGACAAAGTTTATTCTGTCTTAGAATGCCAGAAGACTTTTTTGGTTCCTACTAATTCCAAGCATAACAAATGAAGTTAGCGAGCGTGCTAACGTTATCCCTCTCTTCTCTCCTCTCTGACCACATTCACTCACGTCAAGTCAGAAGCTGACTTGCAACTCATAAGCTAGCGTTAAGAGACCCTAGTATTTAGCTTACTTGTATATATCCGACCCATACAAATGTATTGAGAAGAGTGAACACAGTAAAAAAGAACATAAATACGGCATCATAACATAGAAGTGAATTTGAGGAAAAAGGTTTATGCTGCTGAATAGAACAGCACACCCCTTCATCATCACCAGCTTCATGCATATCAACGACTATACGGTCTTTTGTGTCCATAAAGAAATACAGAACATCGTATGTGTTATGTACATATTATATACCTTCGGAACCCAGCTCAGTTTAACATTCATACATACTCTTAGGCATATATACAGATACGCACTGCGTGAATGCATTTAAGAACATTCATACACACACATTCTAAAGATTACCTCTTTTGTTATAGTCTACGCATGAAGCACAGAGCAGAAGTAGAGAGAACAGAAATCAGATAAAATATTATGGACTCTCAGTAGTAAAGCCGAAATTCTACATATGTATCCCTTATTACTTTTTCTCTGTAGTTAACTCTGAATTGTAAATCCGAAGAAGAGTTTTTTTCTCTTGCTCTTTCAGTTAGTCACAATTGCATACATGGCTTTTCATGTACATCCGTATGCAAGGCATGAGTAGATAGATTTTATTATTATATTAGGCACCGTATGTGTATGGTTGCTGATTATTATCCCAAGTGACTTGCATGCATGCATTCATGCACGATATGGCTCAGTTTTTGGCCTTTACTTTTCTTCATCATTCTGCTAAGGATATAGGAAAAGTGTACGCAACGGTTTAAGAGAAACAAGTAAGGTGTACATATTCCATATCCTTTCCTTACACACAGCAATATTATTTCGTCCTGGGGTAATAGTAGTAATAAGGTATAACTGCATTAGAAATTTACTGAAGAAGTTGCTAGCAGTGGCTTATTATTACATTACCAGTTTTCTATACAGAGTGTGAGCAAGGGCTCACACATAAACATTCACACATACACACACACACACGCAGCCAAATACATTTCACATTTCTTTTTTGTACTAATAAAGCTTCATTATAACTTTGAGCACAAGCTTTTAGTTAAACCTCTTGCTGAGAGCTGCTCCTGCTGCACAGCACCAGGTATAAAGTATAGGATATTTTGTAGAAGCATATCTGTAATTCTCTACTTTTTGGTATTATTGAGTTTTTGGTTGATGCAGTGAATGTATAAGGACAAAATGCACTTTTAAGCTCATAAAAACGCATTGTGTATGTTCTTAATGTTTATACGCCATATGCACCCTTCTTATATTACTATTATTATTATTGCTTATTACTTTTCATTCTCGTTCAAGGGAAAAGCTTGCTTCACTTGACGAAATGTAACTGAAGACGGAAGAAAAAACCTTTTCCTTAACTTTTCGTTTTTTTCTTAACTTTTGCATTCACGCTTTCTTCTCAATACGTAAAACATTTTTCTATAAGATTTGCCCTCCATATGCATCGGTTCCAGGTTTTAATTCAATATTAGTCCAGGCTAACTGACTCACAGAAGTTGTTGCAAGAGAGGTTTCTAAACGGTTGGATTGCATGTATTATGTTCATGAAACTACAGTCTTAGTACGCTACTCCATGCATGCTTTTGAGAGCGTAAGTGCTTAAATTCCAAATAATGGGTTTTGGCATGTTGCATTTCCGATTTTTTGAGCTGTAATGATGATACTTTAAAAAAGAAGAATGCATCTTGAAAAATGGATGCATTACTGAAAAAATGAGAACATGTACCTATTATAGGTCTTGAATATGATGTAATAAGTACACAGTACTGTGAAGCAATGAAAATGTGACCAAAGTATAAAGGAAGAACGGAAAAGATAGCAAAATACATAAGGAATGTAAGTATGTATGTATGAAGAAGCGTAAGTGTCTGTTTCTACACATGCACCTCTTGCATGTTGGTATAGAATCTTCCCTACCATACAGTTTAAAAGAGTATATAAAAAAAGAGGGTTGCGTTTAAGTTTCTTCACTTTCTGATTGTTGTTGCTCCATCCGTAATGATAATGTAATGTAAAATTACCGAAGAACATCAGTGGATCATTAGGAAAGAAAAGGCTCGTAAAGAAAAACATATTCCGCCATGGGATTGAGAAGCAACAGCAAGAACGACCCAACTTTAGCTCTTTTCTTACATCCTTATAACTATGTATACCTCATAGAATAATTGTAAAATAGAATAGGAATGGAATATTACCACGATTTTTTGAGCTGTCGTGTTATTGTGGCGAGTGCATTTTGTACACGAGGAATGTTGTATAGCCCATGTTTATTACGTAGAGAAAAAGTTAAAAGCGAAAAAAGATGAAGAAGTGTGATTCAAGATTCAAAAAGGCTTTTTCAAGCTCCGATCTTGTAAGCTTCTATATGTTGCCTACTCACTCACTTTGTAAAAAGGAAGACTGAAGACAAGTTAAGAAAGAAGGGAGGCTGAAGAAAACGAAAGAAAAAAACTTAGGCATCATCATCATCACCATTATTTTCTTCATTCGTTTCAAATCCACCCCTAAGGCTTTTCGTGCTCATAAAAAGTTGGACAGGAGGTCTTTTTTGTCTATATATTCGATGCTCTTCTATATGTATCTGTCTTTTGTTGCTTGAGCTCATATATTCGTTTTACTAAAACCTTTCTGTACTTACTTTGTAGATGTATTAAGTCAAATATATAAGCATCTTACTACTAACACCACCACCACACCATCATCATCAGCCACCCCTAAAGAAGTAAAATGTTAGTAAGTAACTACGGTCGTTGCCATGTCGTGACTTGTTAGAATGTCTTGAACACATCCTCCAAGTATTCTTATATGCATGTATGTATGTATATATGAGTCTTTTCGATATTCCCCAGTATCAAGACTTTCATTTGCCTTTCAGGCTACAGCAGTATCCGCCAAGCTATCATGATCGGTGTATTATACACTATGTACAATGTACATAGTCCACTATTGCACTCCTCTGGTTCTTAACTTTCCTTCTAATAAACTTATAATTGTATTTAACTGCCCATCATCGCCAGAAGATGCGTACCTTGATACCTATTAACTTCCTCATATTCCGAACTTATTTGAGGGTCGAAAATTTGAAGCTACACAAATTCCTTACCAATAAGTTCGTTTATTAGTAAAATCATAGGTTAAGTTAAGTACCAAAGATCTATGGAGAGAGAAAAATAGCGGTCGCTCTTTTTGGTGCTAACAACAAGAGGAAAAGTTTTTTTTTCGACAATGATGATAATGTACCGAAAATGCATGCAGCTCTAGTTCTCTTTCGTTAGGTAGTAAATAGTGCAAGTAACAGAAAAAAGCAATCTGAGCAGCCAGTGGTAAAGGTATAATAAGCATTTATTGGAAGGTGATGGTAAAGCTTCCCTTTGGCGTTGACTCTCCGGCTTGAAAAGGTCATTATGTTACAATCCCTACGCTCTGGTCATCCCTAATGCCAGAGAATTTACATCTAGTATGCTTCTGCTTTTGTTGTGTGCTCAGTGTAAAAGATTGGATTTACAGGTATACTGTACAAATGATGCATGCATAGATATTACATACATACATTTCATACAGACAATAGAGGAGTATCGGTCATATTCGTATTCCTATTTGGTCGTTCTTGCAACATTGGATCGGGAGGGCGAGGAGAGGTAAAAGAGAAGAAGATACCCTTTGATGGTGCCGGCTAAAAACAAGTCTTCAGAGGAAAAAACTTGTCGGACCCTTCAAGAAAAAGAACAAGAATAAAAGGGATGAGGCAACCCCTGGTCAGCAACAGTGGTACCACTTATTACAAGCCATCTAAATGCGGGTTCTGAACATCACTCAGCGTCAGTAAAGAGAGAGAGGGAGAAAAGTTACACGTACATAACATATACATACACTAAATATATTACCCATTATAAGATCCTACTAACAGAGCCTAACACCTCAGGAAAATGTATATTTCATTGTTCTCCTCTGACTTGTTTATAATCTTCCGCTTGTTCCGTTCATCCGTTCTGTATTACTAAACTACAATCTGTGCCTTAATAACCCGTTTTTATCCCTCAGAGTTCTCTGCGCCTTGTCTTAATAAGGCACGAAGGGTACAGCTAGTAATTATTTCATGACTCCTTTACAAGACGATTGGAAGGAAAGGATTTTTAATGGTCGAGTAATACTATTTTTACCAATTTCTAAAGCTGTCTGTGAAATACTGCTATAAAAGGCAATTGTGCCTTTCCAGCTTAAAAAGTTCCAACATGCTGGAAACTGGAATGGTTTCAGTAAGACTGTCCTGCCACTTGCATATAGCTAACTCACCTGAAGGAATTGTTTAACTACATAATAATATAAATCGGTTTAGTTATTATCTAAGGATAAAGTCACTAAAAGTCCTTTTCATGTCCGAAAATCCTGTAACATGACCAATGTACATATACATAAATGAACATTAGTAACCGGTTGGTTCTACTTACCGATTTATGATCCTCATATACAATTCCTTTTGTGCCCTCTCGCTTTTAAAGGATATTTTGCTAATGTATCCATCCATCTTTTCGAAATGCTTTCTGGATATATGAACACAAGGCTTGAAGACAAGTGAAAGAATAGAAGAAGCAAAGCCGATGAAGCATCATGTTATAATGATACGATAGTTCCGTCATATTCCGGCTTGCTGTGTGTGTACTTTTTTGTACATAACAATATTATAGGCAACATTATTGCCTTAAACCTTTAGACTTGTTGCTTGCAACTTACAAAACTGCAGTTGTAAAAGACCTTTATAAATTACCACATGATTTCTACTCCTGATATGGACTCAGAAACCACTGCGTACATATATATTTACATGTCTATTACTGCTACTCTTTTTCTGCTACTAAGTATCCTTTACCTCTTTCCATAGGTAACACGAATACTATATTCTTATAATACACTGTAAAATGCGACGGCTGCTGCTGATATTGATGTTGTTGAAGAGGAGTCTCATTTTCCTCTGAACTTGCCGACAAGAGAATTACGCTAGGCATGCATCATCATCGTCGTCGTCCTCGTGAAACTACAAAATGTCTATACAATATAACATTGTGGATGGAAACGAGCATGGAAGAAGAGAAGCCTGAACACATTCCACGTTTTTTCCTTGTAATAATAATATTATACTCTTATATTCCTCTTATCACCAATATGATAAGAACAATAAATTTCTTTTGAACTGTCCGCTTCTCCGCTGGATACGATGAATATTATCAAAGTTAGTTGGAAGCCGTGGTAGACAACATTGTAAGTATAGTTTAGTCACATACATGCATACGCATATATCGGCGTGTATATGTATTTCAAGTTTACACCAGCATTTAATAACAACCCGCTCGGCTTTTGTATTAATAAGAATCAAAAACTATGTAACGTGTGTACAACCCATTCCCTCAATCATTTTTCCTGCTTCTTATTAGTAGACACAAGGCAGGGAACATTCATTATATTCATCTAAGCAGAGGATTTGTGCAGGTAACAATAATATTAGTATTATTGCTTTTTACGAAAAACCTATTGCTGCGTGTAATGCTAGTAATTCAGATAGTAAAAATTTTCTTTGTTTCTCTAGGTTTGTTCATGAGCGAAATATGAGAAGAGTTTGCAAGCACAACAAATGAAATCTCATAATATGTGAGTTCTGAGTTCTCCAGTGGTTATCAAGAAGCCGACGCAAAGCAATTCATAAAGGGTAATAAAACTGTGCTCAACATTTTATGTACAATTCCATTTTTATGAATATTATTATGCTAACTTTAAATTATCTACAGCTCTGCATACCCTTTTTCATGCTTGATATAGTATGTTATACGATGTTTTTTTAATTTTTAAAAAAGTCGTCTCTACTTGAATATTACTGACTCTGTCTGTACTTTGCGACCACTTGTTTGTCCGGACCGGCTCAGATATGCTGCTGGTCAGTCGTGGACATCAACAGCTCACGATTACAATAAGCCGACTACTTTTACATCCATTAAAACTCATTTCGGCACATACATTAGAAATAAACCGGCTTTCAGAAGAATAATGGTTATATCTGAAATGTATTTGCATTAGCATATTACAATCCGGATGGAAGGAAGACTTCGGTATACAAATGTAGCACGTACATGTCTTTTAGACGAACGCAGTATTTCCATCCACGACTCCGGCAGTATAAATATAGCTTTATGTATGCCCCATTGCATTATGCATCATTATGTGTGTATAAGCTGTTGTTATTATGATAACGTTGATATATGTTTATTATATCCATAATTTGCCCACACCTACCGCATATATAAAAGGGATCGCTTGCTAAGATAACCCAGTCTTACTCTGCTGGTCATTTTTTCCACAAAGATTTTTATTTAACCCGACTCGATTTTTTATACTTTTTTATTCTATAGACTTTGATGAAGCTCACTGATGAGTTTTAGTAGCGGCGAAGAAACAAAAAAGTATGCATGCATCTTCGTGATAATTCATACTCACCAAGATCTTCAGCTATACAATTCCAGAGTATCCTTAGATATTTTAGAATAGCCAGATTTGCTTCCACGGTTGAAAAGATGTAAAGAAGATTCTGATTACATGATTGAGATTGCACCACTTATTGCATTGCGCTACATCATGTGCCTGTGCAACACACAACAAAAGAAGATAATAATTTCAACGTGACATGACATCAACATCATTGTCTGCCTACTTTCTTTATTGCTTGCAGTTATGCAGTTGCATCGGATAGCGCTATTCAATGTCACAGGTGCGTACATCCCTCGTTTCTATTCAGTTTAGAAACGATGATGTTTTCTGTTTGTCGGCTGTGCTAACGTATAAAAAAATTTAGTATGGACGGACAGGTATTAAAACGAAATGATTCTGACATCTTATGATATATACTACATGCCTGCATGCGGATGCATCGTACTTCATTTTCCAAATCATGTATTCAAGAAGCATCATCATTATTATGCATCTCAAACTCTAAAAGATAATACTATCAGTGTAGAATGCACAAAAGGACGGATGATTCAAAAGGAACTTGACGAAGCGGTGCTGCTATGAAATGCTGCTGATGACAATCTATGATAAAATGCAGCAAAATCTAAAAGTCACTTGAGTATATATTGTAGTGTTTAAACATGATGGAGTTCGGCTGCCTTCTTCTGTACATGTATCGCATTTTCTGTAAACTTGACTACTTGTGACATTTGATACATGTCAAAAATCATAATGCTTGACCAACAACAGCAGAAGAAAAAAATATAAAAATATGAAAAACAACAAAAATACAAGGAAAAGAGTCCAAGCAAACAAGTAGCTGTTGTATGAGGTTCGTTTTCATGGGATTTGTAATAATCTCTTCGTGAAAAGCAGACTTGGTACGGAGCAAGTGAGACTTTCTTTGTAAATCAAGTTTACATTCATTGTTTTTCAAAAAATCTTTTATATTTTTATGTAGCTCAGTTTGTCTCTGTCTGAATACCCTCGTCGGCATGATTGTTACTCCTGATTACATTCATTTGAAACTAATAAGAGTTTTCTTGCAGATTCAGAATACCGCATCGGCAACATGATCACTTTACATGAATCTTGTATTGGCTTGTGTAAGCTTCTGTACTATTATAAGCTCACTAATTGAATACCTATATTACCGCTTTGCTCATTGAAAACTATACAACTGTGTATACATACAAAAATGCGTATATGCAAATGTATATACGTGCATTACCTAATCCACAAAAACTAGGGAAATTCAGACTTCAGACTGGACTAGAGTCTCGTCTTAACATTGTACTTAAAAATGGACGCCGCGTCTTCACTATAAGTTTAGGTGATACCTTAAAGGGCACCCGACATGACGAAGGACTAAGGCTTTCCGTACATATTTATCTGATCCTAAAACTGAGTAAATACATACACGCTGCAAAACGAGACCTATTCACTCACGGTGTATACAATGTTCCTTTTCAAGTCTCAAAATTAAGAAGGTGGCAAAATTGCTGCTTACTTGTGTAAGGCAATCCAGGCCAAGCAAAGAAGGATCCATTTCAGATGAAAAATACACGCTCCTATATTGTAGTAGGCTAGCGTACAGCTTACCTATGCAACACTTTTTTCAACTTTATTTCCACAAAACGGAAAATTTGAAACGTGGAACGAAAAGGAAACCATATGAACTGTACCCATCAACATTCACAAGGAATTTGAAACCCATATATCATTCGCTGAAAGATAAATAAACGGGACGAACGAACCTTCTCGCATCACGGATTTTTTTGTACATTTCTGTATTAGTTTATGGTCAGGAACACATTCATAATACGTATACGCTAAGAAAAACATAAGGAATGTATTCCATGATATAGTAGATGAAACTAAAAGCAGGGAGTTTTCATTTTAGAAAATGTATTTCAAGCAAATATGAGGATGCTGTAGTGTAAGCGTTGGGACATGCACCGTTTATTTTATTTTAAAAGTGAAGTTCCTGATGCTTCTGCCAAATGTATTCACGACCTGTGATGTCAGTCCGGCGAGTTGACGGGTTTATAAGGTTCCCTTTTGTGTTAGTTCTGAATACTGGTATTGAATGGGAGCATGCTGCTAAAAGTCAAGTTCATGCGCGACTCTCATTCATTTAAGACGAAACCTCTGCAAGTCAAATCGAAACGGTATTGATGAAAGTCTTGGAAGGAGAACACGCAACTATGTAAACATCTGACAAGATTTTATTTTAAAAGTTTTATGAGGGGTCTTCATCCCTGCAATCCCACATAAGCCAAGGTAACCCTCTTGCGAGAACTCTTCTAATCCCTGCGCTCTTACTTAAGAATAGGCCAGCCGTCTTCACTAGTATCTTCCCAATAGTTTTCTAGTATGTAGACATATTTCATTTTGTTATTACTGTTGAAAAGATCATATGCTTAAGTAATTAGTATTTTTTGCTCAACTGGCAATGCAGCCAGCGATGACGACTGACAACTTTCAAATAAGATGGATTTCGTCTGATGACCTCGAGAACATTTGGAAAAACTTATTTGTAATCCATCATATTTCTGTGCTAAATGTCAGAGGAGGTAAAAGATACACAAGGTCTAGTTAAATTTTTGATGCAATCATAAGAGATTCCTATTTACAAAACCCATTGTCTATAGGAGTTGGGAAACAAATTCATTTGCGCTTACATAGACTTCCAGAGAATTTCCCACCACAAAGAAACCCAACTAGATGATCTCTTCTCAATTCTAGTGGTTTTTGAGAAATTCTGAATTGTTAGTCGTCGCGTGAATGACAGAAATCTAATTTTACAAGTTAGACAAGTAACACAGAGGATAACACCCGTCGTGTTATGAGGTAAGAATGAGAAGACCACCGTGGACGTCACAACAAAAATCATAGATGCAGTTTTAGACAAATGCAGGCAGCAACCAAACTCATCTAAACAGCATAAATAATATGAATCCACTTTTACTACACTTGACAAGGCACTTTGTTGTTACTGTTGAGCTCTTCTCAAACCAAAAGTCAACTTATTTAATATTGTTCCTGATATTTCCCTAGGTCGACGGGGATGACAACTAAAAGTGGTCTAGCCAAAGACCAACCAAGAAGTGGATCAGTCTGGATTTCTAGGAAACTTCTTCATAGGAACAAGTGTTCCGTATAAACTCTATTTAGTAAATTATAAATTAAACCATTATACTGACAGCAAACTACATATAAAATTAAGTCTTTGCAATTTGCAGTAAATGATTAGCTACGAATGAATGACCCACATCAACAAAAATCAATTTAACTAAAGCAATTTCACTAATTCTGACATCTGATGTTTTATAACTGTATTGTATACACAAATACATAATGTGGTTCAAAGTTCAAGACAAGTCCATGGTCCATGTTTCCTTATTTCTGCAGAAAATGCTACTCATAAGACGATATTGAGAAGGTCGTCTGCACTACTCTTAATCTAAAACGAAATCAAGGTCGAAAAAGGCTTTTGATTATGTGTACGAATGCAAATCAACTAGAAAACTGGAGCCTAATTCATAGTCACATGCATTAAACACCTGCTTCCAATACGACTGTAATACTTGACGAGATACACATCTTTGAGACCACCAAGTGAGTTAACAATAAAAAAGAAACAACATTATCCTATGATGAAGTATAAACTCATGTTCATCAAAATGCCGCTAAAGACGGCAAGTCAGCATATCGTATAGCATCTTAATATTTTTAGATTCACGGAGCAATTTAGCGAAATTACGTATGCAGACGAATATACGAAAGTTAAACTTTGCCGAAGATAATTTAGAACTTGCAGAAATGCAACAATGATTACTTTAGCAAGCCTTCCCGACTCACACAGATAATATAAAAAAGTATTTTATTCGTATTTTATTATTCTACTTTTATGATCATTATGCAACGGCGAATCAAAATAAAAACGCATGTACATGGGCGGAAAATTAGCAATAATTCTTCTAATAACCATGTAATTTGAAATTACAGTTTGGGAGACTAGAACTGCAGACTTTTGAACACAACGGTGCGTTGACTCTCAAAAGTTATGGTTTGTTAGTCCCATAAAGGTAAATATAAAAGGTACGAATTATAAATACTTTATATGGCATAAAATTAAAAACGCCATTTGTCTCTTTGTCAATATGAAGAGTTGCGACAGAGTTGTAAAAGTAAATATGTTTACTTTAGGAATTTTCTCTAGGGTCAAGCTTTCCTGTAATGAGTAATGTGCACTGCAATGACGATGTACCAAAAGAGGTTCCCGACAATTCTTTTATAAAATCAGATTCATTATGGATTACCATAATCTAATGCCCCACACTTGAGAAAAACTGTACACATACATATACATAAGTATAATATGTTCGTCTCCAAAAGCAGCTTTTCGGTATTTTTATAACACCATTTCGGTTGACTGCTTTTATTATTTATTGGTCACCCACTCGAAGAAAACAACCTTTGAGCTACCACTGTCCACTATTTTCGATGTATGTTTGTGATTTTATCCGTTTATGCATCTGCGTTATAATTTCTTATCCTCAAAGACTTCCTATGAGTTTGCTTGCCTTTGCCGAGCCATAAACGCTTTTTCTGTATGCAGTTACCTTAGTTCAAGTTGCATGTCTGGTGGTAGAGTACAAAAGAAGAAACAACTGTATTTTTGAAATAGTCAACAGTAATTGTTATTTTTTGCTGTTTGTATAATTGGCCTCATTGAAGAGAATTTATTTTATATTTCGTATTATGTTCCGATTGTTATTACTGTATTTATCACCTTTAAATCATCCGGTGGTCTTCATAGAACCAACTAGTATGCACATATAAAAAAATGTACCTAGCTTGTACGTATTTCTGTAAGTTTTCTTTTGCCCATTATTCTTCATAAATGAACATTCGATGGTTATCAGAAGAAGTTTATGAAGCCAACCGTCCAAAATGTATTTTGACGGTGTACCAACGAAGAAAGAAAATCTAAAAACAATGCTTATTCATCTTCCATCATCAAGAAAGAAACAAAGGTATCCAGTTTTATCGGAGTCTCTGATCGGAAATGAGTTACTGGAATACTGTGTACAAATTATGAAAACGGTAGACCATTTAAAAGTTTACAATCACGAACACAATATAACATGCAGCACTTTTTCCGAAGACTTAGATGAAATATAAAATTCGTTAAAGAATGGATTTAAAAAAGCAAAGTGAGCATCACTTGTGTACATTTCCCATATTATATATGAAAATATTAAATGCATACTTATTTTCTTTGTTAGCTCGTTTCGTGATTTTAATTTCATTTAGTTGGTAAAAAAGCTCGTAAAATTGTATTGTTTAATTCTGTTGGACCTCTCCTGACACATATAGTGCTTCCTCTGAGACAAGGCAATATATTTACTTTACGTAATGCGTATTCCTCTACGTTGGTTTGTTCGGATACTGCATTGAAAGCTGATGTTATCAGTTGAATCACAGTTGTAATAGCCGTGCGTTAGTTCTTATCTCTAAAACGCTGACTGGAAGCACGAGCTCTTCGAGATTCGGTTAGTTTCAGAAACTAAAAAGAAAACATTTTCTCCTTCTCCCATTTCTCTATTCAATCCGTTTTTGTAAAAAAATACGGCTTGTCATGAGAGGACATTCTCCATAATTCTTAGAGTAATGTCAATTTGACTGTTTTAGTTTGTAGAATGTACCTGCATATATTCATATGGCTTTTACAGCAATCTTAAAACTACGTATATGAGTGACGGATGGGAAGTAGCTACTTTGGTCTTTTAAAGATACAAAACTTTAAAGCTTGCTTAATGACAGTCATTTCCCGTGAGATATTGTCTTGTTTATTGTAAATCTGAGGATTTCTCAGTCTTCCAGAAGTAAACCGCCACCTGTACAATTCACCTTTCAGTCGCAGAGATTTCCTCAATCTAAGATAACTCGTTTTTGTACTTTGTTAGGATTTAATGGAAGTACCATGTAGAACACACTATGTACATTTCTGTGTACATATCCCTGCCCAGATAACATACAAAGACTTCCGGGATTAAACGCTTATTGGAGGTGACGTGATAATGATAAAGGACAATACCATAGTGTAAAAGCTATTTCCTGTGACGTCAAAGTAAGGAACGGTGGTGATGCTGCAAAAGCATTGAAAAGAACATTCTGCATAGAAAAGAAGTTTGAAAAAAAGTCTGTTTGATGATGATCCGATCTAACCGAGTAAACCTAAACAGTTTCAAACGAACAATCGGAATTATGTGCTGGATTTTATTCATGTGGACTTTTTCAAACTCTTTTATACTTAACAGCAAGTATCTTCTTGCGTGCACGGTCACTGACTCAAAAGAATATAAAGAAGACACGACAGAACATTAAAAGAAACCTTAAAGAAGAATCAGAGTAAAGTACAAAAGGAACGAATCTTTTAAATGGACCTCTTTGAAAACCGAAATATACAGGTGTTAAGCTTAGCAGGTGGTCCCTTACACTATTGCTTTTTTAAAGGTTTTCTTTCTTTCATGCACGTATACATGATATAAAAGAATAGATACACATATGCATGTGTATGAGAAAAAGTTCGGATTTTTTTCAAAGAACGGCAAATGGACAGTGCTGAACAATAAGGACAGCGGGTTTACTTACAACTACACAACTATTCAGATTCATAGTTTGAAGCTAACTCCAGCTCCCCGTGGTCGTCATAAAGGCTCAGTGTTAAGCTGCATGCATGGTAAAACACAATTCACTGCTGATTACACTCTATCCTGCATCACCGAAAGTCTGTCATATTGCATGATGGGCGGACAACAATAATGAACAATGAAATACTAATAAATTCTTCAAATCCAATCTATAAAAATGTTCCGTACTTGTTAATAGGCTATATTACAATCCTTCAGCCATTACAGTATCCTTTTTATGGAGTATTACTGCTTGTGTTTACTATGGACAGTACTAATATCATTACAAAACATTTATGGTTCTCTGCTCAACCGTTTACATGTTGCATTGAAGCCGACTGATGTGACGCACATAAAAAGTATTGTGTTATCATTTGCGTTTTAAATCATTACTTTTCTTTCATGAATGGGATAAAAACATGAGAAAAGAAATCCGGATAAATAATATCCTATATCAGTCTCACATCAATTTCGAGATTTTTATTATGGCTTCTATTCAATCTTGAGATATACATTCCGCCATGGATTGTTACTTCTGAAATATTTTATCTCTCTTTTGTTTTCCGGTTTCGCTATTGACGGCTTAAGATTGTACGATTAATCTAATTAAATGAACTTTTTTACTTGCCACTTATGTGCTTTTTAAAGTTTAAGTTATCAAAAAGGTTTCAACAAAAGACCTTATAACAGCTATAGACCTATATTATAATATCTTTTGTTTCAACAGCTTACTCGGCTCTAACAAAGGAACAAAACTTGGTTGTTCAAAGCAACACTCCAAATCATATATCATCAACCATATAGACCATCCTGTCGTGGTGAAAAGCTGTGGAAGCATCATGGCTCAACAGTGCTTTGCAGCATTAGTAGTGCTTGGGCTTTTATCAAGATGATTTTCACTGAGATTACAAAGTCGTCCATGTAGAAGTCCTACTAGCAAGATATGAAGACGATCTGTTGCTATAAAGGCATATAAACCACTAATTTGACCACCTGTCGGTCTCTCAGAATCCTATAAAACTACAATGCAGTGTACTATATATGTTCTATGGTTATTGTCGTGTGAAGAAGCGGCACATCAAAGGAAAATGCTTTTGCCGACACAAAATGAACTTTTTACTTGTAAGTATCTTTTCCTAGATCCATTGTGATATTTTTCGCATCAGTATTATTCTGTGGTTAGCTTGCATTTGCATTGTATACCACATGAACATAAAAGGAGTAGCACAAAATAAAATGTTGTAATGCGTGTTTCACATATGGTAAAAGTTGTTAGTTTAAGAAATGAAAACATCATAATTCATATCCGTCAATGTAGAGAACTTCTTTGATGCTGTTAAGGTATGGTAATGAAGGGCCAAACTACTACTGATCTAGTAAGCGTTATTGCATACAGTCGTAAGGATTATTGTGAAAAGTCCCAGGAAAGTGATAATTCCTTTATGAAGGTGTGCTAGATTTACTACAGGAAGCTTTTATGTTATCTTAACAGAATTTAACTCCTTTGAGCTGAAACTGACTTGTAAAATTGTGATTTTTTGTTATATTGAGATATATCATAACTTATTTCAGGATGGTATCACAATCCTCCAGTCCAACAACGTGTGAACATCTAAGCTTTTTTATGAGTTTCACAAAGGATGTGCTAATATTAAAAAACGCCTATAAATATATGTGTCATTCACGTTTTCCAGCTAAATCCCACAAAACTGAAGTTGGAAATCTGACAAAGCAGGAAATTTTGACTGTCAGAATAAACATCAGGTATGATGAGCGTATTTACGTTCATTACCAACGTTTTTTCGAATAATAAAATTCTACAAAGAACGCGGATGTTTTTTATGGTCAAGCACTAACATTATCCAAGCATATTATACGATTTTCCTTGTAAATTTGCCATCAGCACATTCGTAATATCCTGGCAGACTGAAGCCACTAAATTGTCAAAAGATAGTTTCAAAGGTTTCCGAAACTTTTAAATCTGTCAGATTTCATGTAGTAATGACTCAAAGGGTTGGTTAAGTATTAAGTAATGTTTAAAGCAGCATTTGCAGGCATAAGGCAATGAAATGGTGGTGTTGCGGCAGCTGAAATCGCCTCAAAGAAAAAACATCTCTTTAATACGCACTCTTGAGCGGTGTAAGTTGTGTGTAGGCAGTAATATTCATATCATCGGCATCATCATCACATCACTTCACCATCATCATCATCCTCCGCATCATTGTAGTAGCAACCGCGGCCGCAGCCCTTTGTATTTATTTGTGCTTTATCAGTAGTACTACAACTAAGTTTTTTGCCGTGTCTTTTTGAACCTGCCGGCTGACTAACAAAAATGCCTAATGTGAAGTGTAGAAACAGATTATTCCCTGGTTAATATATGTAATCATAAAAAATATCTTTGTAATATTGTTTGTTACCGGTACAAATCTTTGAGTCGTTTGTGACTTGCGATTTAGTGTTTGATGTATCAGATTATCATATTAGAGACGGCTAGTGTTCTAATACTTGATGATCTATATAACCTGCCAATTTTAGTAATCGCCCACTTTTACTCACGTTCCATCACAGCCCAAGCTTTCATGTTCCGTGTGTACGCGGTTTAAAGGCAAGATTAAAGAACGAAAATAACGTTCAGCTTTGCCTCATGACTGAAATAGCCGACATAGCAATTTCTATTCATTGTAAATGCAAGCTAATATATGGTATCAATCTGAAATATAAAAACTCTAAAATATCCAATCAAGATGCATGCGAAAATAGTCATGTTTTTACTTGTTTCTCCCGTGCTTCCAGAATACTCACTCTATTTTTTTGTTTTCCAAATTATAATTATTTCAAAATAAAATTAAAGCCACGTACAATATATAGACTTGCATGATGCATGTGTTCTTAATGTTAGATGGCAATCTATTTGGTTCGTGTACAAAATGTATACCAAAGTAAGCCCCTATTGTTCAGACATTCGAATTCATTGTTTATAATTTTAAGATATTATTAATAAATATTTTTATGTCTATGTTTATTCGATACGCTCTTTGTTTTGACGGATGTTTTTAGAAAGTCAGCCTTGTCATCAAAAAGAGTTTAAATGAACGCAATAGTCAATCATCCCAAACAATGCTTGATGCCGAAGATGCCAGAATCCGAAATGAGTTTTAGGTACATTTCTACCCCATGATCATTACATTATGACTGCCTGTCAATATTTCCTGGAATGTGAGAGAATGCGGCTAGCGAATTCATAATTTTTGTAGACAAGCATACTATCCGTTAATGCCATGTCGGTATTTTCGAGCGTGCCACTACAGATTTTGATTGTCAAACTTAGTTAATGATAATTTGATAGTTAGTAAACCGTCAGAAAGGGCTATATCCATTCTCTAGAAAATCTCATGATTAGCAACACCAACGTCTTATCATTTTCTTCGCCTTTTCTCCCTCTTTCATTAGCACGGCAAGGTGCCTTCGTGTTTCACACCTTGGATAATGACCAGACAAAGGAAAGTTTTCCCCTCTTGAAATCCAAAGTCGGAATTCTAAGTGAGATAGAGTATAAAACATCATGTAAAAAGACATTAGCATCAAGCTCCGTGCAGCAAAGTCACTTTTTGTACGGTATTATCTCGCTGATTATTATTATCACCAAGTCAAGGTTGGAAGAAACCGTGAAGAAATATGAAAACATGGATATTATTTAGGGCTCCTTTAGGGTAGAAGAGGAATGAAGAAATTCTTTTTGTTGAGTGCGCTTTAGAATTAGGCACCGTATTTATAAAATATATTTTACAGGTAACACTAACATTAGAGACGCTATAATATGATATGATACCTCTACAACCACTGGTATCATAATCATCATGGCATACATTTACCTGAGTACTGGTTGGGTTTAGGGGAACAACGGTTGGTTATGGCACCATATTCATCACACAATATGAGCATTACGTGCAACCAACAAGGGATGCGATGCACCAAAAGTAAAAGAGGAGAGAGGAACAGGTAACATAACTTTAAAATGAGCGATGCGATGTAGAGAAGTAGTAATATCAAAGGGAGGAATGCCGCGGCTTGCTTTATTCTCTCTTGTTACTTTCATTTGTTCATTCGGGTAGCTCAAAAGAATCAAAGAGCAGTGAGTACAAGGAAACAGAGGATGATTGCTCATCTACCCTGTAATTATGAGCAACACCACCCAGAACTCTTAGCCCATCATATTACATGACTCTCCCTATCATTAGCAGTGATCCTGTACAGAATTTATAAATGCTTTTTTCCATCTCTTCGTGGTTTGAAGGAATAAGGCGAATTCACGTTTTTTATGATTTTTCAAACACTCATCATTTCATGTAGAAAAATTCTATGATCACTTCATACATACATTATACTATTTCTTCCCTCTCCTGATGATGATGACTTCCACCGACTGTTATATTCCACCACCACTTAAAGCTGGCTTCATAATCACCACCGTAATAATAATAATAACGGGATGGTTGGTTCAGTTGCTCAAAAGTAGTTAAGAGTTGGTCTATGATATGCGATGTGCTCGTTGCGATAAACCAACGATGGATAATACTAATCGAGTTGTAATAATCGTAATATTAGCATGAAAAGAAATGATGGCATACATATTGTATAGAGAATGTATATACACGGGTGCAGTTTGAAGATGAAAAAGATTTATTCAGGTGTTATCTTAGTTGTATAGCGGCCTTTGAGTTTGATCAAAGGGGTTGATGGAAACTAGAGTTAATTGCTACCTACCTACATGCCTAATTCCAAAACCATCATTGTCTAGAAAATCGAAGTTGTGAATAATCGTGAATAATGCATTGTATCTATGCGGCTAGCTTAGCTGTAATTTTTAAAAAATTATGTTGATCTTGAGTATCTTTTCAGACTGTTCATATGCAACATTCCCTATCGGAATGTATATTAATGTACAGCAGCCTTAATAAGACCCATACAGAGAGATGTGACTGCAATTAGTATTTTTGCTTTAAAAATTGCACTTTCTGTACGTATTAATTACCATCACATGTGAAAGTTTGCACGTAAAAGTATATATGTGCGTGTGCACATATGTTGTTCAAACATGAAAAATAAGATTTCCATTAGTATTATTAGCAAAGAGAAACATAAAGCACAGACACTTTGTAAATAAAAGCTAAATCTTGTCTGGAAACTGTTGCAGCTGTTCTTATTTCCAATTTCGTCAAGTAGTCACATGCGAAGATCAGAAAGGGGTAAAAAAATACCCTGAGAAAATCCTCATCGTTTTTCCCACTCTTGCAAAGATTTTGGCTGAGTAATGAAATGGATTCTTAAGAAGAAAAAACTTGTCTCTTTCTCAAACATACTTAATCCGGAGAAGATTTGTAAAAAATGTATCTTAAAGCGCTCTACACACTACTTTTTTTGCTGTAATTTACGTTAAAGCTCGCCATGGGATTAGTATTGTGCCAATGCTGTCAACTGTCACGAGTAAACATAATCTAAATCGAGTAAATCTTAACGAGTAATCTAAATGCTCTCTGTAACTACTACATTCAATGTTTCAGCTCACATTTTAGCTGTATAAGCTTCCACAGCAGCCTTGCTTGTTTCATAATATGCATTGTGCGGAGGAGATGAGGCAAACATGGGTGGAGGTAAACCAAAAAATGATGTTTGCTATTCCCGTCTTAGCATTCCTACCCCCCACTACGGCTATGATGTCTCCAGTTCTTATTGGTATCGCGAATTTGTACAATATGTAGGGATGGGTTTTCAGTTTTACAGTCAAGCATTTCATGTATTATTTTATAATTTAAAGCGGCTTCTTTGCTCTTTCAATTACTTCTTTCTTATTAGATTTTATTTGAAGTAAATAGAACTAGGACGCAATCAAAACTTTGAAAAAGTCAAAGTAGATCAAACTCACCTGCTTTGTTACATACTATGTATTATTGTATCGAGAAAGCTAAAAAGAAGCGTAACAAGACATGTATTCATTTCATGCATATGTACACTACATACTACATTATACTGATTACAGGAGAAAGATGGGAAACATAATTACTTATGAATACTTACAACATGTATCCTCCGCTTCCAGGCAGATCTTGACTTCCTAACAATCCAAAAAAAACTCATTAAGAAACTTATTTTTTCATTAATAATGAGGTGAACAACAACCACACAAGCTCAGCCGGCAGCAAACTGGCAAGCAAACCATCTTATTATCGTTTTCTATATTAGTGGTTAATGAAGCTTTAAGCCCACGCACCACTGCTACTAACCATCATGTAGACCTGACACTGTTGGGGGTAAGTTTTATCTATACATTATTTGCACAACACAGATTTTTGCTCTGCCTTCATTGCGTAATTACCAACAAGCATATTTGCATAAATACTACGTATGTAGCTCAGTTGACGTGGGAAGGATGTTTCCTGGATAATTAGAAAAGTTTTAAACTTTGTTACTTTCTTTGAAATGAACATACACAAAAAAGAAACTCATGAACAGGGGGATGTCCTGCTGTTTCCTTATCTAGCATCTAATCAAACGTTAACCAACCGTAAATATTCAAAAAAAAGTTTACTGATGAATGAACTGTAATTGAGTTTTCTTCAATTATACCATGAACGAAATGCGTCGTTAGTTTATTTATTGTGCTGTCAAATGCAGATCTACCTCGGAATAAGTGCTTTTCTTGCTATCCATGTTTGAATTCCTATATGTGTAATAGCTTGCAAGTATTTCTTGAGCAACTTTCATCTATGGTCTACTTTGAAACAGATCACAACCAAATTTACAATGTTTGTTTTTCTCAATACAAGTAAATTTTTTCTGGAGTGGAAAGCAAAAAATAAAATTGGTTGTTATCTAGTTTGATTTAATGAACGTTTCACAATGTCAGTTCCCCTAAAAATGTCTCCGATCTCTTCATTCTTTCATGCATATATTTGAATATTCTAATTGGATTTCAATTCCAATTCGTGAGAGGTTATACCAATACGAACAAATTTAGTGAGAAAGCAGAACTAATGAGAGTGAACATGCATATCGCATATAAAAATGGTGACAGATCGTAAAAATATATGCATAAGTTAACCTGAAGAAATGTTCTGTCGAGAATAATTGACATTTATCCACGGAATATTAGGTATTCTCTCGAAGGTATATTAGGTCTTGTTTTAATATTTTTATTTTTCTGTCATCGTATCTGCATCGCAGCAGTATATTTCAAATTTGTGTATGGCTGACAACATTACGTAATGTCACTGGCTGAGCTAGATTCACGGTAGGGTAGGTAAATCAGTAATCATAGATAGAACATGAACGCACCAAGATTAGTATTCTTGATTACCAGCGCATGAATAGTAAAATCTCTATATTATCAATATGCAGAATGAGGAGGTTAAAAATATTCAAGTTGTGAGGATCCTCCACAACCAAACCACTACCAAATACTCTCAACGTATTCTCTGTCAGTTTCCATTAAAAGCTGCCCATCGACATAAATTTGCTAGCTTTACTGCACCATTTCCTAAAAATAAAGAGGTCATAAAATACATTTCGAGCAAAGAGATTTAACGTTTAACAGTAAAAGTTGACATGTATACGGAAGACAGCAGTTGACATGTATAAGCGATAAAAGGAGTTTATAGCTATTTCGATAACGAAAAGTAGAGGGATGCTACCTCGAAGTTAATTTTTTTGCAATAACCATTTTTGCATTTTATATTGATGACAATAAGCTTAAGGTTGTTCAGACAGTTCAGAGATCCCTGAACACCAAAACTATACAGCCACCCACACCCGAACGTAGATATAAGTTATTTTGTAAAGCAATGGGAAACGAAGCATTCGTATTAAACGCGAAGAGTGTCACTGTCTTGTTAGTGCCAATGTGCATTAACTTCTGTGAAAGGTATGATATTATGATGGTGTACGAGTATAATAAACTTTAATGTTGCATCGGGTAGTAAATTATTATGTATTACTAAATTTACCGGAGTGTGAAACAGCTTTTGGGAGAGTGAGGAGGAAGGCTTTAAAAACTCATTATTTTAAATAACGCCCATCAAGTATCTAAGTAAATGCGAAGGAACCACATTATATATTTACCCATAATGCATCACACTTCAGCCGTGTCGAATAACCCTCACAAAACTCATCATCATCATTCAATCATTTTCTATGAAGCTTGTCATGCTAATTTTCCCAGCATAGACATACATATACTAACTATAATCTCGGATAGTCATTTATCATTCTCAACGATGCTAATGACGGGACGATCTAAATTTCAAAGTTTCTGACTTTTATTAAAAATTATAAGATTGAACAGAACAAATCCTCCGTAAGTAATTTATAAATGTACAATACATACACCAAGAACCGATTTGTAAAGAGATTGGGCTAAGATTTCTCCAACGGTTAGGTTTATGAATTAAATTCTTTACTGCAACTCCAACATTCAGTATTGTAAAACGTGTAAAATTGTGAGGGTAATATATAAAAATTGTAGATTTTGTTTTGATTATCCTACAATATAAATTAGAGTAGGCATAAACAAATGGTATTTATTCAAGCAATACATAAGAATGAAATTGGTTATATATAAAATTTAAATTATTCTTTAATTTGTCAAAAAGCAGCATCAAAATTACATCAGTGGAGACCTGAAGAATTTTTAATGAAATATTAGATTTTTAAAGCTAATATTTCTGAACATTCTGACTGACTGTTACTAGCATTAGATTCGCTTAAAAGGTTACAATGACATCCCTTTCCCCTTTGCTAAGTAGGAACAATAGTTTCACTCGGTACAGCTGCTACGTATATCATATAATATACTTGCGACTACAAAATCATATCAAACTCTCTTCACGCAACTTTATCCTAGAATTTTATCGTAAAGGGGGTGAAATCTCCAAAGGTGGAAATGTCAGTTTGGGCTCTATCGATTTCATGTATACCTGCAGGATTCATGCAAACGCTAACATTTTAAATCTATTTATACATGAGAATGAGAATCAATTGTGTCATCGTTCCCCCACAACCTTCAACATTCAGTCTGCTTATGGCCAAATTATATAAAGTACATAGATAAAGTCCTGTGTACAGATTATCTATACCAAAAACTATATTTGTGAAAGTTACGGATTCAATTAAATCACCTGACCGTGAAATATCAGGATTTACATAACAATACATGCATGTCTCATACAGCACACAAATATTTCTCACTCCTTTCGTGTTGGCATTTTACTTTGGAAAGCGATGTTTCCTCTTCTACGTAATTTTTTAGATTTATTTTCTGACTCGGACCAATGGGGAAACGTGTAACAATGCCTTGTCGTCTACCTAAAATCTGTTAGAAAATACCCAAGTTTTTAGAAAGAGAGCTAAGCAAACATACCAGGTTTACAAATATCTGCTTGAGGAGAGACACCGAAGCATTTTGTTTTAGTTTGGACTTCTCCCTATCTTTTATCAACTTACTTTAGTAAGCTCCTTTCTCCAATTTCATGAAAAAAATCAATTCGTTACTGTCATCAAGGCATTATGTGTGGACTGGAGCTTAGTACGTACAAGATTTTAGGTTTTCTCATGGGTAAGTCTCAAACTGAATGGCCATCCTTGTTAAAAGCTAAGTACACAAATGTTTTTTCGTTCTTATACAAACAAAGCTTCAGTCCTGTCGTCCTGAAAATAGTGAAATGCAAAAAATAGGTGAAACAAATACATTTACAGAGAGCCAACAAGTTTTATGGAGTGGGCATAGCTTGGTGCTCTATCCATTTGATTGGATTAGTTTGTTTTATTAAGTAATTGAAAATCTAATAAAGAGCAAATTTTAGGAATGTTAGGAATATTCTTTTTCTACTTTTCGAAACTGCCTTACACTAATGTTGCATTTTATTGCATTCAAACTTGTCACCTAACACGGATGCTATGTATTCCTTGTAATTTTTGGTGTTGTACGGGCGTCAATACAATGCATACATGTAAACTCCATTATATAGTATAACCGAGTCAAACTAGTCTGTATCTAAAAGATATATAGTGTCGCGTGTTCGATTGTTGTAAATAAATTTTGTCAAAGTCCATCTGTTTCGTGTCATCCCCACCCCCCAATCAGCAGATCACACAGCAACTAGCCATTCTGTATCCACCCCTTGATTTCCAGTCCAATCAAGTAATTTAGTAAATATACAGTCAAATTACTTGATTTGAAATACTTTTTGGTTTTGGACGTTTCCCCATGCTCAGTCAAAACTAATCTACCCGTGTATGTTTACTTTACCACGACAAACTTCTGACTTTTCTCAAGTAATTTTTCAGCATACTAAGACACACATCGCAAGACTTCTGGAATTTACACTTGGAAGGAAAAGTTTAGCTAGAAAATAATATTCTTGAGAAATCTAGCCTCGGCATATCTTTCCTTCATAGCTCAAGTGGAAAAACACGACAACGGCTTTGCTCTTGTGTGATTTCATGGCATGGAACGATGAAAATCCATGACAGTCTGTGTGAGAGCAACCAAGACCAGACTTTTTATAAGAAAGAAGGGGAAGCTATCAGCCAATTGCCAATTCAATATTTACTCAAGAAGTTTTCTTAGTACTTTGTCAACAACAAAAACTACATATCCACTCCCATTGAAAGCAACTTGATTGACGCTTTGAATTTCATTGCTGTTCCTTTCAAAGCATTTGATATCGTATATCGACCAGCAGCTGCATACAGCCGTTTTGTACATAATATATTGAAGCAATTGTACATTTATCGATCATCCACATTGCTCACACGTATCATATTAACCTGCCGGATATTTAGCAATAAATGTTTTGAATAGGCCAATAATATTAAATGAAAACTTGACTGGCAGTACTTTTGTTTGGTACAGGACATGATATACACACATACATTCCTCCTTAGAAAATCAATATCAAAATAATGTGAGCAGAGCATGTCAATACAAAATTCAGAAGATTTCAATCCATGTAAGATGTTTTCCTTTAGTACACATCTTTATAAAATACCTCAGTCAGACAGATATATAGAATCAGGTCCATCAATGCTGACATTTCCTAAATTGAATTTACAATAGATCCATTAAGTCTGTACGCTTGGCGCAGTATCTGAATTGGAATAAACGTATACTTACGAATTACGAATAAAAAGGCTAGGATTTCATCTTGTTTTCTCAATCACTTTCAAAATAATGTGATAGGTTTAACGAAGCAAAAACAAACTTTATACATTGGGAGCACCTTTTTAAAGAGTCCATTCAAAAAGGTTTCGAAAATAATAGGAACAAAGAATGTTTTTAGAATTCATCATCAACTCAATAACTTCTACTATCATTTGCAGGACTGAGCTATTCGATATCCATGTATGAATGCCCCATTTCAATGCAGTATATGTTCGTGTATTGTTAAATTTGGTTTTATCTAGTGCAAGCAGGATTGTACATTCCAAAAATGATTTTCCTCTTTTTGCTTTTTGCAGCTGTCAGGTTCACTTGGCATCTATTGTTCCCATTACTGATTTGATCTGATTGCATTTTTGTTAAAATGAATCATGGATCAATCTAATACTGTACTATTGCATTGTTGTTGATTAGAACCCTATTTCCCATCTTAGATGTACTTCTCCCATGTCAAATCTCGCAAAACATTCTTTTCCTGAAGTTCATTTCATTTCTCAAAAGTATTATGTGATTTGAAGAGATTTCACCAGCAGTTCCTGTCTTGATAAAAGCAAGATTTGTTCTTCTGACCAAAAGACTTCAATTCCAAGCTTAAATCTTTTCTATTGAACCTAGGATTAAGTATCCAGCACAAAAATATCCCCAGCCTGGAAACTTCACGGTTTAAAAAACCTCTTTTGGTACTTGCTCCAGTAGTTTATAGTAGTTTAGTAGAAAACAGAATATTACATTCATGTATTGCTTTAAAAATTCTCAAGTCGTAACGGTTTCTAAAGGTAAAATGTGACCGTTAGTGCCTATCTAAGAACTCAGCATTTGCATTGAAAA
>JAHZNG010005169.1:0-12216 GCA_027744375.1 Orchesellides sinensis | reverse complement strand
TTTGCTATTTAAAAAGGTACAAAAAGGTGGTTTGATGATCGACGGAATAACAAAAAAAGGTGACGGCTTAGCTTAAAAAATGTCGCAGGGATGATCGGCTGTATGGATGATCGGTGGTTATAACACAATCGTGGAAAACCAGCAACAAAATTGTTTCCTCTTCTGATGTTAGCGCAAATCTATATTGGAAGTGGTGGCAGATCTAGAGAGTCAACCCATTATTATTTATACATATATTTTATGGGGGGTAGTTGTGGTAGCAGTGGTTGAGAGGTTTTCTTAGTTGAACTGCTCTGCATTTAGGGTGAGCTCTTACATACATACGTATGAGCATGTAGTATCATTTGTAATGTTCCTGGGTTGAGATAATAACCTCTGAAATATGCAAATGGTTGGTTGCTCCAAACCTCTTGTATGTCCATGTACATAACCCGGGTAAAAAAAGGCTCTCTCTCTCGCTGTAATGTAATAGTGAATGGGGAAAGCGTCATATTATCGGAATTCCGAACCTGCAGTAGAAGATATGCAATTTTTTTCGTGTACATATAAAGGACAAACTCCACATTGTAATTTTTCTGGTAGGGAAAAAAGGAGCGTTTTGAGTTGACTGCATAATATTATACTGATTTTGTTTCAGCTGCAGAGTAGAAAGTATACGTGTACATAGGAAATTCAAAATATGTGAGGAAGCAGATTCAACAAAGATCGAAATGGGGAGGGAACGGGAAACGTAGTTATATTATTATAGTTAGAACAGAGTAACTAAACTACTGGGAGGATTGCTGTTTTGTGTTTTGAAGAAAGTGGCATGTAGTGGCCTATTGCATATTATTCTGAGTACCAAAAACTGCTTTGGTCTTCAGTCTAGCTAGTTCTTGTGCAGTTATGGTAGACTACTTGGCGGACGAGTTTTGATTCAGGACTCTGGGGAGGTAAACTCTCTCTTCCTTTTTCTCTTTCTCCTCTTTGTATCATCATCTCTCTATCAACTAAACACAATATTTTTTTCTTCTCTTTTTTCCGCTTTATTCTGATACTCCTTCTGAGGAAAGTTGATGCAAGCAAAGTGACTATTCAAGAATGAATTGCTGTGAGTGTAATATATATACTTATTACATATGGAAGCTAAAGATCACAGCCGACTTGAGCTCGCCAGCTCCATTGAGAATATATATAGCGGAGCGAAGTCAAAATATGTAATATGCTAAGTAGATAAGATTACTTGGAGACTTTTATTACTTTGCTACAGGCATCACTCACAATTTCTTTCATACTTTTGACTTGCTCCATATTCTTGCTCACTCCGGATCCGCAATTATTTTTGAAAAATTATTTGTATAAAAATTCCATTCGGCCATGTAAATCTAGGATATTAATGCACGTGTGACAAAACTATATTGCGTTTTTCCGGTGCTTGAGCGCTCGCTGCATAGAAATACATATGTACCTATGTGCAGTTTTCATGACTGAGAAGCCCATTAGGATATTGTACGGAGTGCACAAGGGAATAAAAATAACCTGTATTTTTTAAACATTTTCTTAACATGGGCAAAATGTATATTAGCTTCAAATGTACTCTTGTGAAATATGATAAATTGAGGAAGCAAGTATGAAAGGAGGATATAGACTTTATGCTGCGAAAAACTACACAACATTCCAAAATATGTAGCATAGCAAAACAACACAATTGTTGATGTTGCATTTTTTTGCTTAACTGCTACCTTTTATGATGGGATCACGATATGAAACGATACTTTCTTTTTCAAATGGTATGGGCTTAAAGGGTGTTTCGAAAGTAAACGAACAAATTTCAAATGTGCATGGCTTTTAAAGCTGCCCTTCATTTAATTTCAATGTGTAGTAGCCCAAATGAAAGTACAACTCTAGCTCTGTAAAATCAATGAATAGAATACTGTAGTTTACTTTAAGAACTTTTATGGCGTGCAAATTTATTAACGATTTCTTTTTTTGAAATTGTTTGCTCTTTTTTCACATTCTTTTGATTAGTTTGTTCCTTAACAACCGCCTTAAGGTAGAAAGGTAGTACAGTGGCATTCTCCATTCTTTTGTTATTAAGAATAAATAAGAAGGTTGGAGTTTACTTTAGGCATAGAAGAAGGAGGAGACAAAAAGTAAAAAGCAGTAGGTCTAATTTAAATGAAATTGTGCAGCACTAATGTTAAAGTGTCTGTGTTATTACAGTCGTATCCCCCTTAAAACTTAAAGGATTAAAATTTTCGGTTAATACATATGAAAGAGGAAAAGTTGCTCTACAAACTGAGGGTAATATAAATGTCATCTCAATTAGCATTTTAGCACAAGGAGCTTTTAAAAATTTGTTCGTCTACTTTCGAAACATCCCTTAGTTCTCCTGGGGAAAGTAGCAATCTTCGTGAGATTACTTACTCCATGTTACAATTCCAGCTCAATATTTTCTTCATCTCTGTGTTTCTTTTTTCTTTCTTCCTCTTTTTTACTCTCAATCCTCATAAAAAAGAATACCACTATCACTCTCTTGCCTGTAGATTAGAATGCATTGACATTGTCGTTATGCCTCTGAAATGTCTACTACTACGGAACACAATATAATAAACTATTTTGTGGAACTGATTGCAAAGAATCTTTCATTTAGATCTATCCGTATACAACTCACGTCTGGGCTGGAATCCTTCCTTGCACAGACGATGGGGAATGAAGCGATGCGTTGAACCCAGGTTGAGATGGCACACACACGGCAACACGTAGGCTAAAGAAAAAGACTACAACCATTTTAAATGATGATGGAAGCAAACATGTTTTCGACAAAGCTCATTCCAACTCCTCTTTGTTTCAAAAGGAAGGAAGCTATTATTTACATACATTGACTAAAACAATAGGAAAGACATATACATATAACATGAATGGCTACCTTATAATCACCCTCACCTTCTTACATCTCACGACATGAATACCATCACTTTCAAAGGCCAAGTATGTGTTACGATGCAAATAATGCATTTGAAGGTAATTTATGCACGTGTATGTATGTGTGTGCATGGTTGATATTAGTTTCCATCCTTTTGAGTGAAAATTTTGGAATCCTGTCTACAAACGGCAGACAAGCAGAACCGTTTCCGACACTGTGATCTTGATCAATACATAACACGAAATCATCCATTGTACAGCTGTACACAATAAATGTACCGTATACTACTATACTACAGAGGAAAGCGTGTTTCACCGTTTGATTTTTTTATATCCCTGAAATGTATATTATTGCTTTCCGATTTGCCTGTCTAAGAAGTTCTACGACACGTTCTCATTTCCCAACTGATATGTGTGCAAATAGAGAAAAGAAACCGGAAACATTGCGACAGCTGCTGTTGGAAATCTACTACGTCTAAAAAAACATAAGCATACTGCTTAGAGGAAGTCCACTGAGAAAAGCTTCCGTCTTAAAATAATTCCTTTTTTTTACTGGAACATCGTTATCTTTATACTACGCTCACGCTTAACTTTCTAAAGTGATCCTATATGCTAAAACGCAGTCATCCCTGTATTCCAGTAGCATATTTTAATTGAAACTAATTGTTGCCAACAACAGTCTTCTGAATACAGAAGTTTACATAAATGACAAAGGAGGAGTGTCCATACAAACTGGCAGTATTATACTTTTTTCCAAATGAGCAGAGCCTTTTTTCGCTGATTTCCCTACAAAAAAATGTGTACTCCGCGATAGTGCATATCGTTACGCTTTTTTTCTTTGCATTATGACTAGGCAACTTTAGTTCTTTCTGCGTAATGCTACTAGGTTTAGCCTTAATGCTTGTCTAGGTAGCTGGCAAGTTGGATAATGCTGAAAGTGGAAGGAGGAAACGGGCCATGCTGTTATCCAAACAGAATCTACCTTGGCTACATGTGTGTAGAGCAAAAGAATAGAAGTGTGGAGTAGAGCGAGAGTGAGAGGAGAAAGTGAAAAAAGAGAAAGCGTAGACAAGCAGCAAAAGTAGCAGTTGTGTAGTGTATAAGCACAGCAAACGCGTTTTCCTTTTTGAGTTTAGCTACTCTAGCTTCACTTCTCACTCCCAGCTACTAACCCCTTCTTTTCTATTTTCTCTCTTTAGTCTTGTTCTTCCTCTCTAGTTGAGCGACACAGAGTTCTCATGTAGTACAGGCTCAATTTGCCATTTGTGATTTTGCAGTAGCCGTGTGGTGCACACCTCTTGCTAAACTCGAGAATTCCAGCCTCTGCTGAGTTTTCCAACTTCAATGAAATTCCGTACAACTTCTTTAACTCAATGAAGATTCTACTGCCAACGATAATGGTATATACTTGTTCTCAGTTATAAAATAACTTAAGGCTTTCAAGAGTTTTTTCTTCTTCTTGGTTTACCGCAGCGTTCTTTTTTAAGTATTTTTGAGACTTTTAAAGTTGTGAATGGGAAAAGTGTATAATGGTAGTTTCATCTTGTGCTTTCTGGATTTCCGCATAGTTTTATGGAGAAGAGAGGAGAAGAAATGATATACTTCTGCTAATTCATTTAGTACTCATAATTTAAAGAATTTCTCCAGAAGTACATAAAAATCCCCGTTGCACACAGTTAAAATGAAATTTTGCGAACAATCCAGTGGTGATCATGAGTTGGAGCATGGGAATGTTTTTCTCTGTTCTGTGCAACAAAAATCAGTTGAATAAGAAATGGTTGAATTCATTTAAAAAAAGGCTGTAGTATACATTATCTCTCTCCTTTCACCAAATACCTGTTTTGGTTTGTATAGTCAGTGCACGGATAAATAAGCTATACAATCTGCCTGATTTAAAAAAAACTCTCTCAGGATATAAAAAAGCTTGTAAAGGAAAATTCAGAGATATCTTTTTTTCAGTAGACTACAAAATAAAGACAGTCAGTTCACAGTGCAGCATTTGCAAGGATACATCATGCATGATACTCAGGTGTGTAAAAGCAACTCTACAGCAGCTAGAGTGCACAAACAGAGAGTACGCCCTTTTAGTTGTTAAACTTCTGATTCGTGTTTTGGGAATTGGATGGGAATCAGCAACCACACTTGAGTGTCAGACTATGCAAAGAAATACATAGAGTAATACTCTGTAGAGAATCAGAGAAAACTGAAAATTCTGTCGACAACCCCAGCTCATCGCAAATCAGATAAAAACTAATCAGGTTGTGTTTATCTTGTGCATTGGTAATATTATTAGAGTTAAGTGCGATTCGGGACTGTGAGAAGATGGAACAAGTATAGCAGTTTTCATGTTACTCCTGTAAATCGAATTATCTTGGGAAAGCTTTTGTGAGGTACGAATTTTCTATATAGATTTTGACTTTAACTGTAGCTTTGTTGTTGTTATGTATCTACTATGAAATTGTTTTTGTTGCCAATTGGAAAACCACAGATTTTTTCTTTTGTGTGAACCTCACGACTACTCATACTCTATTCGTTTAAGAAAAAGAATGCATTTTTTACCACATCCATTATATTTCACAGGTATTCGTCAAAAATGCAAGTTAATTGTTACACTCGCTTAAAGCTACGAAAGGCTCATTTCACTTTATAAAAACACAAAACCCCATAGTCAACTCTTTTGTATCTCATGAGAAAGCATTCATTCATTGAAACCGGTTTTGAACTGAGTCATGACTTCCGAAATAAAATCACCCTCGGAGCATGTTTCATTGAATTTAACTGTACGCCTTCACATCCTCAACACTTGGTTCACATAATTTCCCAACCGGATCTTGTTCTTCCTTTTGTTGTCAGCAGCTCACTCACACTTTTCACCAAAAGCAGAAATTTCTGTTATGCCAAACACCAACTAAAAACTAAATGCTACAAAAAAACCTTTTTTTCTTGGTTTTATATGGGAAAACAGCTACATAATTATGTTTCACTTTAATGGCAAAGATCACTCCTAATTTCCTAACGTTTCACTAAAATCTTTGTTTGGGCATCGCCCACCTCTATGCGGAGAAATAAGAACGTGAAATAAAATGAAAGTGATAGCGTTACCTAGATTCCCCTTTTTGCATACCAACACTATCTTTTAATGTTGACCCAAAAGATAAAACAGCTTAACTTTAATTTCCATTCGCTAGAGCATACACAAACATAGGTATACATATTAGCATCTATGGCATATCATCTGAAACTTTGTACGTGGACCATTTTCTCCGCACTCCATATTTTTGTGGTTGTTATCACGGGTTGAAAATGGAAAGTATTAAAACACATGTGAGTTTCCCACAAAAATAACAGCACAGCAAAGCAAGCCTGTCACTCGACATAATGCCATTTTCTACGACCACCATTCAAAATACAAAAAAGCAAAGGCATGCGATTTTTTTTCTTTATATTCCCACAAAACACAAAAGCACAAAAGGCTCCAGTCATACTTTCACACGAAACTATAAATATAAGAGTATGCAAGAAGTTCCTTTTTTAGAATTGTAAGCACGACTTGCGTAAACCAAAAAAGGAGCGTATGATTTTTCCCATGTACGTATTACGTATATAAAGCACTTCAGTGAAAGTAATAAGGTAGGGAAAAAATTGTTTGTGGTTATACATTCATGCATGACAAGTTTTTTTGCAGAAGGGCATGAGTTGAATTATCACAAGATGAAAAATATCATCGTAATGGCACATTATCCGCACTTTATTATTAGATACAATATTTTGGTATGCGTACCACATTATATACCAACCATACTCTCCATCCTATTTAAATGTCTGAAGAAATGTATGAGCCACCCAGTAGTAAAAAATAGACGATGGTTCTGGCATGCATATCAAAACGTCAAAACATTTCCATCATGTCTAAAAATTGCACTGGCTCACTCAACACTACTTCTAAATGATTTAACCCTTTTCTCTCTTGCAGCTACATTAACGTACATACATTCACAGAATTAGTTCCATTATACAACATCACTATTGTGGTTTTACATTTTGAATGTTAGGTAACACATTTTAGGAACATATATAAAAAAAATATGCATGGTAGACAAACACAAAAATTTTTTATGCTAGTATTTACTCTCACAAGGAACTGCTTCCGGCTACACGAAACCAAATTTGTAGAGGAATAGCCCAAACTACTTAGGATTTCATCAAGTTGCTCAGAAATCATAAATCGAGAGAGAAAAACATACAGTCGCGGACACATAGGTGAAAGTACATGGTTGCTGGGGCTTGAACACCCCAAAATAATACACATTTACTGGTAGTTAACTATTTACTAAGTATAGACATTGCAGAGAGTGAGCATGCACAACATAAATATTTTGTGTGTTGCATTACATGAAAAAGCCTTAGCCAACCGGAGGCTCCAACCAAAAAAGAAATTCCATAATGGTGAGTTATTACTCGCTGAGTTGATATTTATTGTTGCCGTTTTCTTCTCCGTTTAAAGTTAGCTCACTGCTCTACACACCAATTTATCATGTTTTTACCTACAGACAATACAAAACTTGAATATACATAGAGTGCTATTCATTAGTTTTTTTCTGGAGAAGCCAACATTTCCTATTTTGTTTCAACTTTATTGCTGCTGGAACACAAAAATGCACCAAAGTACACGGGAAATGAATAGACACCACAAAAAATGTGGTGTAGAAAGTGTTTCTCTAATAAAAAAGAAAAGTGATTCACATGTACATGCTTATACTAAGACTATGATGCACACATTGCAAGAAAAAATTTACACAAGGGGTACATTTCTGGCTAAGGTCATTTCCAGCACTAACAGTCCGTGACATATTGATTTCTTAATCTTTGCCGTTGCCAATTGAGAACTGGCCATATGTCGCATGTTTTAATACTCATGCTGTTGGTTTGTTTCTTGTAGACAGAATGGTCATGCATGTATGAGAAGATAGGGATAAATTCTACCATGAAAAGCTAATACTGTCCTTGGGATAAGTTGTAAAAGGGGTTTACCGTGATATTATCAGGTGGTGGTGACGAAGGATGTGTATGGTTTTTTAAATAAAAGTAGGTTATAAAAGGAGACTATAGTGTTTTCTAAGGGAGGGTAAATTTGACAAGGGCAAAGATGCTTCTTTGCTTTAAATCGCATTACAAACGTAAATGATGATTTGCCGACGGGAAAAGTTGGAGTCGACTGATGCAAAAACCATGTTGCTTTTCAAATTTGTTTTCAATGTAGACTTGGAGTGGTATTACTCTCGTTGACATACAAAAGGACTCTTTACAAAAGTATTTGAAGTATAGTTTCAAGTTAAAAGTTTCTTGAATCGTAAAATCTTGAAAAAAATGGGTGTATTTCGTGTTTTAAAGTTTTTAGCCTTACCAAGTTTTCATTATAGTGTATTTAAAGGTGTATGTGGGCTATAAGGTACTCTTATATTTTTCAAGTGTTTCAAGCTGGCCTTGTTAGTGGAAAATTTTCACGGTGAAGCATGTAAATTGGCTAAATTTGCTGCATCAGAAGACATTAACATAATATCTTTTAGATTTGGCTGGATCAAATCTTCATAAGTAGATTAGTATAATTTTGCCTTAAATTAAGGGTATTAAATCGATATGGATCATTAATATATACTTACATGAATGGATACAATGTTTTGATTTGTGTAAATGTAAACTAAAATTTGGTAATTTTTGATTTTTTTTAGGAATCAATCAACTCCAGCCATGTTTCAATCCCAATCAGTGAGCTATGTTGCTACCATCTGCATACTTGTTCTTATTTCAGGTGAGAAGATATACCTAATATAGTCGTTTCCTTCCATAGCATTTTTCAGACTTTTTTATGCAACCTATAGGATGCTTCTTGCATTTCCATTTTGTCTTTACTTGGTATTCTGTGAATCAGGATAGTTTCAGGGTAGAACAATAATGAGCTGCGCAAATTGCGTATGTGGATTTGATTTAATGTGCGTGAATTCTCTAGACTTTGATGGATAAAGTTACCTTCATTTGCAAAACACACAAATTGAAATAAGAAACTAAGTGAAACGAATGCTACTGTAGAGAAATATATACCAAGTAAAGTTTCCCTACAGAAACCAGCTAAAAAGTAGTTTTAAAATGAGTTGTAGCTGTATCGTGTCCGGGTAACATGCGACAAACCAGGTAAAATTACACGTTATCTCTTAATTTTACCCCCAACACAACACATGAGAATGGTGGATTACTTTCTTCGAAATTGACACCATAAAAGGTATAAAACCGTGTAAAAAAAGTGAAAACATGAAACCGGTGAAACGCAATTAAAGTGTCTTTCGTGTATACTATATCAGTTCCTTTCAGATGCAGACAGGAGTTGAAATGTTTTATACAATAAATTGGCACCCAATCGTGGAAAAAATATTCTAGAAGGATTTTCTGGACAATTTTTTTTTCTTTCGTGATTTCAAAAAAACTTCTCCCCACTTTCTCGTATTACAACACATGAAAACATCTTCATGTACAAAGAACCAACTGATGCAATATTTTTTCCTTCTAGTTGCTCTTTCCCAGCTCATACAACCTTGCTTTTTTATGTAGTAAGTTGTGTAAGACTCAAACAACGATTCAACTTCCACATTTGTCTCCCCGTCTCTCTCTCTCTCTCTAAAGTAGCGTAAGAAAGTTGAACTCGCAAAGATAAAAAGTAAAAGAGGAAACACAACCAACTGCACAGTAAAGGCGTATAATGAAAAAAGCTATCATGCGTCGAACACACATGTACTAGCTTGCCAAAACGAAAGCTCGTTTTTCTTCAAGCTAACTCTTTGGCAATGAATTTTCTTTTCCTTTTTACTCCAACAACTGTATATAGAGCTTAACACTCTGACTGGAGCAGACTTCATTGGATTCGTTCACAAAAATCGTATATCTTTTTTTTTCTAGAAAATGTAGGAAGTTAGATTCATTTATATTTAATTCACACCGGGTTATTCTTCTTCTTGAACCAAGTGGTTCTTTGCTCACAGAGTAAAAATCAAATTATGACATGAAGCACTTCGTTTTTTCTTCTCTCTCCCTCTTCCTTCCATCTCCAATATAAGCCGTTGCCAAATTGATGCCTGATTTCCTTCTAACCTAAATGTTGGGTGTAACATTTCACCTTAATATTTAATGAATACCAACCATATGAATATTTATGCGTTACGTCGTTTCTACGACAGCAGTCATGATTCAAAAACGTTATTGGGGCCAAATGCTTGCCGAAAAGTTCACAGCAGTTATGCATCTTCTTTAAAAGATGTGAAGAAAATGTTTACGCAGTTTTCGTATATAACCAACCCACTACATGGATTAATACCCCTTTTCCACAATGCATCCCAGTACATTAAAAGGAATTAGCTAAAAGCAACTCGGAATAGTATGCTGTTAATTTTCCACGGAGAAAAGGATCTTTCTAGGTGTATGGCCAGAAAACCGCAAATTATTACACATTTGGACTTTTAAACGACTTTCACTTCCGTAGCTGATTCTAATCAAATTCGCTTCGCTTCCAAGCTTCATGATGACATTGGTAGGTGCTAACCCATTTATGTACCTTATCTGATCCCAGAGATCTAAACGGTATGGTTGTACATACAAAAAAACAACAAATTTTCCGTTACATCACCTTCAGTGAACATGTGTGTTACTTCAACTCAGTCGGATAATGTTGGAGCATAATGGTTCACTGAATGCGCATCTATAAGATTTGTATTGCTACACAATACAAGTACAAGAAACAACATGAGGCGTATACAGTTTGATACAAGATGCACGAAAAGAAACCGGCAACAATCCAATTAGTGACTTTCTCCTCGAGGTCAGCTGGTGAAGTATGCTGTACATATACAAGCCCCATTAAGGAAAAAGTATTTCAGCATCCAAAAATCAGCCAACCGGCAGACTGCTACAATTTGTGTTCTTTTCCCCATCCTCTGTCAAAAGTATCTACCGTAAGTCACACCAGCCCATAATATATTTTCATAAGAGTTAATACTGGCTCAAGTTATAATGTAAAGTAATTAAGGAAAGAAGAGGTTAGAAGTATGGTCCGAAATCACGTTTTACATTCCACTACCCATGTACAACTGTCGACTAAATCAATGTTTGCCATCTTGCATCATGTTATGTGTAGGTATGCAAAAACATGATACTTTCAAGGAAAATCCGCAAATATGCAGGTTGTTTGGGTAGAACAACATGAGCTATATGGTAGTTAAAACATTAAAGCTTCTATATAAAAGCAGCGTAAATAAAGTCTACTAGAATACAAGAATTTAAAAAGAAAATTAATTCGAAGTCACTAATTCTCATTAAAAATTTGATTGCTTTCTACTTTCTACCCGGGAGACTACTTTAAATGTATTTGGATTTATGCGTTCTTGAAGCAGTACTGTCAGTATCGAAACTCAGACACACGTCAGCCGTAGTCACATAAAGTATCTTTAGTCTTGGTTTCTCTGTTTAATAATACCAACATGGAAAACTCAGGTAAAACAGCTTTTACCAGTAGAGAAGCAGGAAAGTTTGCTTAATAACATGGAGTGCTTTGACTTTGATTTCATCCCCGTTGCGGTTCTAGATTGTATAGTAGATAATTTCACTCTCGTTGTTTTAGTCGTGTAGCCTCGTCAGTTCGACTAGTTTCTTGTTTCACATTATACACGGCTAGTTTCCAAAGTTTTGAGAAAGTTTTGTGCTCAATTTGTTTCCCAATATTATACCACACAACATACCGTACAAAGCACAAATTCTAATTAGTAGTTTTCGGTTGATATTAATATGGGGGCAAAATGGCGCTCTAATCACTACCAAAGAATATTATCCGTTTAGGTAAAGGAGCTTTTGGTATAGATTTGGTTTAAGGACAAAGTGAATTCTTCCTCTGCTTTAATAAGGTGTGGTTATCATCAAGAGTCATCAAGTGTCGCCGCCTTCTGCTTGAAATTCCTTTTTATTACACCACCATATGGGATCCTTTTACAAAAAACTAAAAGGGTTATATGTACATAACATTAAAAAACGCTAACTTTGTAATATAATCAAAGTGAAAGTTGACATCATACTCAAACTTACCTACCTTTCATTATGTAAACAAAGGAGCATGGATGAAAGCTAAAAATGAATTTTTAATGTCATTTAAAATCTGCTCTGTTCCGCCATATGTTGGTTGGCGTTTGTAGCTTTGAACTCAACTACATCAGAAGAATCTACTCTACAATAGAAGAAACCCAAATGAGATGAAAAGGTGCTTGCATTGACCACTTT
>JAHZNG010005168.1:0-14281 GCA_027744375.1 Orchesellides sinensis | reverse complement strand
ATACATATAGACCTACCGTCTATCTATTTCTTATGTCAATGGTTTAAAAAGTTAAATGTATTTCTTTATGTATGCATTTACCCAAAAATGCATTTTTTCACCTGAGCGAGCTGTGTGCTGTGAGTCTGAAATGACAAGAAGAGTTGCAGGTTGCAGTACTGAACAAAGACCTGGAGCCATAGAGTAAACCCTAAGCGGGGCAATTATGATCTGGCTGTGGGAGGGAAACGTTCAAACCTCTTTACGATAATGAGCCAATAAGAACACATGAGAAAATGTATTTACCTCTTCTCTCTGCTTCAGTCAAGTACTCCTTGTCAACACACCACATGCATACCCCATCCCATATAAACATGTAAATAAAGAGTACACTGTAATATATATTGTACGCATACTCTGTACTAATTGTTTAACAGTACATTACATAAACTGTACCTCGTACCACTTGGACTAAGAGTACATTGGTTAAAAAGGGTATCTTTTTTCTTGTTTTGTTGAACTTTTGTCAGCTTGTCATGATCTGGCTTTCCGTCTAATTGGCTGGATTAAAATTGGTGATATTTTAAAATAATTAGTTATGTCATCAGTAGTTAGTAAAATTAACGGGAACATGGAGGTTAAGGAGGAGGATGTCATCTGTTTGTCTTCCGACGATGAAGCTGAGTTGAAACAGGAGGTAAAAATATTCATTATGTTGTATGTAAATTATGGGTAAAAAACAACCTTTTTTATGGATTTGCTTATCTTTCAATGATTGGAATATAATAAGGTGGAAGGAAGCTGAGAGAGGGAATATTCTGGGAGAGTTTTTGTGTAGATTTTGATTGACAATTTGATGATTGATTTTATTTTTTGTAGGGATCATCGTTTAAAAGAAGACTGTCAGCGTCACTCCTTTCTATAATGCCAAACTCCTCCAACAGCAATGGAGGACTTGTTGGGTCTAGTAAGACGAATGGGCTGGGCTATGTGGCAGCAGCGTCGGCGGCGCTGAAGAATTCTAGGAGAGGAGGGCCACAAGAAGTGACCATTGATGATGACGACTTTGAGTTTGAAACGGCTGGGGATATAAATGGGTTTAATTATAAGGAGAGGGAGGTTCATGAGGTGTCGGATAGTGAGGATGATGACGTTCAGGTTTTGGAGAGTGTTGGGGTTGAGGGGAGCTCTGTGAAGAAGGAGGGGGAGAACAGGAGTGGAGGGAGAAAGGAACCTGTGCCTGGGCCATCATCTTCAGTGTCGTCAGAGACAGCTGGAGAAAGTCAGGAAGAGTGTGTGAGCCATTCGCAGAAGGCGTTGAATGAGGTAAGGACGCTACAGTGAAGGAGGGATAAAGGGAGTGAGTTTTTTAAGAATTATAGTCAAAGTAGGAATTTTTAAAATTTAATTTAATTGTGGTATTTAATTTGTTATGTAGGTTGTGAAGCAGCTTCGTAAAAACAGGCATGTGACGGGGAAGCAGTTTGACAAGGTGGGGCGCAAGTTTCAGGAGGCTTTTGACAAAATTAAGCATTTAAGCCCACCGGTCCATGTCCGCCTTCAGGAAGAACTGTACCAGGCTGTGGAGACGTTGAGAATTGACTCGGATAAGCCATGGGGCATTACGAAGCACCTTTTGGATCTAATGAGTCCTGAAGTGATTGTCAATCTGTCACAGCTCAGCCCGGAGGAAAGGGAGAAAAAGAGGCAGGAGGAGAAGAGGGTGTTGGTGGAGAAGTTTGAGAAGCAGCTTTTGGTAAGAAAATAACTCGCTATTGGTAAACGCTAACTTGTATTTGTGAAATGTTTATTTAAAAGGGTTGCTTTGTGATTTCTTGTATGAAACAGAAATATCATGAGAAAATTAGAGATCTAGAGGAAATGTCGGTTGACTGGGATGCAGAAGACGACTGGAATTCTGCGTATTTGATGGAACAAAAAATGAAAAACCGGTACCACATTGTTGTTTCGAATAACTTGAGTGTTTTTTAACAAAGATTAATCAATAAAATTAAAAACTGTTTTACTGTTCTAGTTTGATTGCGGCATATTATAAACTTTGTGATATCACAAAATGCAACTACTTCACAGACAGACCCACCCAGAAGAAAGTTAGCTTGAGAAAATCTAATGCCGGTAAGATGAAAAACACAGTACTGTGATGCAATGATATTCACTTAGGGAGTTTTTCGATAAGAAATAATTAACTAACGATTCTCTGTATGTGATTTTATTACTGAAGCCAGCGGATACCCTGAGATAGACGAAGAAGTAGAAGGGTTTGTGAACGGGAAAGGATGCCTGTTTATCCCAGACTTTTACGAAATACACGAAATAGTCAAAAGAGTTAACCAAAACAAAAGACTGGGGATGAATTCAGAAAATTCGTTTTCACTTGGTAATTACAATAAACAAAGTTAACATAAAAAGTTACCGTAATGATAATTATTATTCCACTATCAACTATGTTCATTTTTATTTTTACTAATAATTAACAGATTTTATTTGTTATCATTAATTACAGCCCAGCAGATTTTTAGGGCTGTCGCTAGCATAATAAAAGGTCGACGTGCCAAGGAGTTCAATATTGTAATGCATGATCTGCTTTATACGGATACTCCACTGGATCCAGCAGACGAGGATACCGAGTTGAGGCAAAAGTTGCTCGAAAATGAGACATTAAGAAAGTCTGAAAAGGAAGTACTTGATCACTTTGCTAAAGTGGCTGCAGAGCAAGGCGGTCAGCCAGTGGAGTTGGCGGAACCTGAGGACATTAACGTGTCTCCACCACCAAGTGACAACGAAGAGGAGGACGAAGACGAGGAGACGGAGGAACTCACATCAGATGGTGGTAATTGAACAACCATTTTACTTTTAATTGATTCAAAATTCTTAAGAGCCATTTAAAATTACCCTATAAAATTACTCCTTTCGTAGAAGAGAGTGAGAAGATTGACAGAGAAAAGGTAACAGCTGGTCAGCGACAGGTATTGACTGAGGAAACTGACGACGAAGAAGAGGAAGGACAAGTTGAGTATTTCGGGAACGGATCTCCTTCAGTGCCACAAGAAACAGCTTCCGAACAGGAGGAAGAATCCTCGTCAAAAGTCGATGCCGAGTCTGAAGTTGTTACCGACCATGAGGTGCAGGAAGCGCAAGTTCCTAATGAAACTGAGCAGTTAGTACCCGAGGATCAGGGGGATGAACCACCACCGAAACGTAAACGTCTAGAGAATGGTGAATCTGAAGCTGAAGATACAACAGAAAATAATAACGTTTGTAGTAAAACGTAGTGGTGATTTATAAGCGGTGTATATATTAATAATAATTAGACATTTAATTAATCGTGTGTAAACGTGATAATTAATTATTACAATTGTAAATTAAGCTCTCGCCGTACCATACATACATACGTTCATACGTTGTTTATAAATCCGTTTATGTGTAACGTAGTATCTAATGCAGAAGAAGAGAATACGACTAAAGGCGCCGTAGTCGTTTGTTCCAATTAGTTGTTTTAATCCATTTTTTAAGAAGTTCGAGCCTCACTGGAATTATTACTTCAATGTACATTTACAAAGTAGAAGTATATGTGAAAAAATTAATGTTGTAAGGAATTTCAGTTCAGTTTATTTACAAGTTTTTAAGTTACACCAAGTTTTAAGAAAAATTAGCATACACATTACAAGTTTCAAAACTATTGTCAATACTATCAACTGTCTTAACGAAATAAATTAATAATACAAAATAATAATACAAGATTTTCATTATACACTCTTCATGCTAGTAAAATAAGAGTAAAGTAAACATTTATCTGCTTGAGTAGGTGAACTCCGAATTTACAATGATCAAATATTACATGCCACTATGTCAGATACTGAATGTGTATCTAAACTCGCTACGTTGCTTGCACACCTCCCTTCGTTTTAAGCCCCATCACGGCAACTTGTCCTAATCTTGTGTTCTTTCAAGTGAAACCTGCTTCCGAACAGTCTGAAAAACAAAACAAGCAACGAGGACACTTAATTATCAGTTCTTCAGGAATATCTGACAGATAATCAACATTTCCTTACTTATCTTACTTTTCACACTTGTCACACGCATATTCAGGAGATTTCTCATGAAGAGTACGATGCACAGTCACATAATGACTTCTTGAGAATTTCTTCTTACAAACTTCGCATTCAAATCTCTTGACGCCTACTACGTTTGGGTGAATCGCTGCCTGGTGTAGCGATAAACCCTTTTTACTTGAAAAAACCCGGCTGCATTTTCCACACGGGAACGTATGAGTCTCCCCATATTTCTTCATGTGTTCAATAAGCTGCTCTGTTGAAAAACACATATTCCATACATTATACTAGAGATAATTATGGTAACCTAATCAAATAATAAGTAACGTCTTACCATTATTGCTAAACGTGTGTTTGCACTCAGTGCACCAAAATGGTGCACCAACTTTCTCCGCCCCTCTGAAAACTTCTCCCCCTCCTGCTCCGTAGTCCGTAACCGCTGATACCTGCCATTGTTCCTGCTGCATCACTTCCTCTCCATTTCCTCCTGCCATCCCCTCGTCGTCGGTGACATTGCCAGTAGTTTCTTTATCCCCGCTTTCCCGTTCCTCCGGTGATGAAGCAAGAGTGGAAATCGCTGATTCACACGAAATCGATTTATTAAGCATCAAGACAAGATCCGATTGTGCCACAACCGCTGGACCTATTCCAGGAGAGAGGGCGGCACATGTCCATTCCTCAACCCTTTTCTTCCACTCCTCCAACTCGGAAATCCGCTTGTCCCGTTCTGATATGCGGAAATCCCTGTCATCCACCTTTTTCTCCAGCTCCATAATCCGCTGGTCCTTTTCTGATATGCGGGTATCCTTGTCATCCACCTTTGTCTCCAACTCCTTAACCCGCTGCTCCCTCTCCCCCAGTTTCTTCTTCAGCTCAGCATTCTTCTTTTTCAACTTGTCCACCACAGACTTCTCATGACTCAACAGCTCGGGGCCCGTCTGACTCTCAACATTTATCTTGATCCCCTTACCCTCCACAGCTGCCCCTCCTGCCAATGACGACCCTCGCTGCACTTGTTCAACTTTTAATTCCCGAAGTGCCTTCCACTCACTTGGATCTCGCATTGTGCATTTGAAAAACCAGCCAGATGGACCGCTACCACTTTTTCTCTCTTCCCCAACACCCACTCCACCTTCAGCTCCTCCACTAGTATCGTCCATGGCTAAAATAAATTTTAAAAACTCATTAACACCCTGTAAAACGTAAAAAAACTTAAATTTCATAACCACAATTAAATCACCCTCCTCTTACCTTCAACCTCCATTTCTTCCCCCCTCTTCCCATCTTCCTCCTGGGACAGAGTCACTTTACTGGAACCACTCCCACTTCCACTCTGGGTCAAGGTCATGTCTTCGGAATGAGGATTCATTCAATCAATCAAAAATTCTCAATCAGAACAAAACTTACCAAAAAATACACTTTTCTTTCTGTTGTTGCACTTTCCACGACGAAACAGAAAATAAGCTGGAATTTATGCAAAAATGCACCTGAGCTGAGCGAACGAACGAGCAAAAGCATTTCACAAGCTCCCTTGGCTCAGGAGCCATACAAGTATTACGTAATTACATACGATTACAAGGAATTATATAATGCTGACGCCTACTTTTAACAAATTTAATATACGTAATGTTGCAGTGATGTCTAGGTTAGTAATAGAGTAAATATTACTGGTCAACTCTTAATTGCGTAATATATGTATGCACCCGTGTAATTCTACGCTTTGAATGCACGACAGTTGCAATTGGCAATCTGTCTAGACGTGGCGCTATACTAGACGGATTGGTGTCTTTCAGAGTTAGCTTCGCGTGCATTTTCCAATGCGTTTTTCCAGAAATAAAATCTTTGTTCATCTTCCAAGCGAAGCGTTTTTCATAATTGCATGAATTTTATATGATTTTAGCATACAGAAAACATTTTGATGATTAAACTATTTAATTATTGTATAATTCTGTTTAGAGTTCATCATGATCCACGTCTTCATCACTGTCTTCATCGTCCTCCTCATCATCCTCGTCATCCCCATCCTGCTTGGCCCTCTCCCCTTTGTGAATCTGGACAAACTTGTCGTATTTATCGAGAAGGGTTCGAGTTCTCTCGTTTTGAATCAAAAGTTGGGATAGAATGCTGAGAAGGCGGAGGGCAATCATGTTATTGTTCTGAAATGCACATAGAACAAATTAATTGATAAGCATCTTATCTTTACTGCTTTTTTATAAATATAAAATTCAATTACGCACCAGTTCCACAATGTCGCCTGCTCTTATGTCAATCTCATGCCTGGCCTTTTTGAGGACATCATCGTAATACCGCAACTTGTTCGAGTTTTCCTTGACCAAGGCGTCAATTTGAGATTGTAGTTTTGAGGCTTCCTCCTTCCCCTCCTCCTTTACAACGGGGGGAGAGTTATCCCCTGTGGAGTTTGAGGATTCACTCTTGTTTTTCTTTTGAATGTCGTCCAACTGTTCATAGAGATTCATAATCTGCTCCAGAACCCCAACCACCTCGTGATCCTTCTCTGGTTTAGTGGTTCCATTCAAAGGGTGGCTTAAATGAATGCCAACATCCTCCAATACATGTCTTGTGTAATTATGACATTTACGAAGCCCCTCATACTTCATCGTTTCCGCAATCAACCTATCCTTCCTAATTTTCCCCTCTCGTCCAGCTTGTTGGGCTTTGTGCTTCAAATCCTGGACTCGAATCGCCAGGGTGGCATAAGTCAACCGGAAGTTTTCGTAGGTGAAGGAGCTAGCCACGTGGTCCTTTACAGAGCGAGTGAGAACATCTTTGGAGTTGATGATGTTTACTGTTCGCTGCACAGTCTTTTCGAACTGGTCCAATTTTTTGGATATCAATTCGCCCTCATGTGTGAGAATGTCATAAGCCCGGTTCACATCCGTTGACGCCTTAATCTGCAAATACAAAACGTTACAAAACACAATAATATACGTATAAAGTCATATGGAATGGAGGTGTCAATTTTTCGAACAAGCTCCTCACCCTAATTGGCAAGTCAACAGTTTCATTGTAAAGCATCACAGCACAATGGAGGGAGGTACTTGGAGGCACATCCGTCTTGTTCTGTTCTAACAACGCTCGAATCTCATCCCGAAGAAGGCCACTGTTATTCAAACTCTCCAAAATAATCACAGCCAATGGTGATAACGCCCTAGCTTCTTCAAACAACTGCTCCTTTGTTGCTAACTTGGGGGTATCTGTTCCATTCCCTCCCTCCTTCACCTCCCCCCTCCTTCTTCTCATGACTCTTTTTGTCAGTTACCAGCATTTGATGTAGCAGCACATCCCCCGTCGACTCTTGGTCATCCGGATCTCCTGCTGCTTGTACTGCTGGGTCTTTCTCAAGCGCTTCCTCCTTCACATCTTCCGACGTCTTGGAGGGGGACGTGTCGCCAGAATCTGGTTGGGTATTTATAATGATGTCCTCCTCCAACTTCTTGTCGGTCACGATGATATCTAATTCAATCTCATTATCGTTCACCTCCTTCACCCCCTCCTGAACAGAGGGGTGGCAGGAGGGGATGAAAAGAACTGCAGTTAAGCAGCTTACCAATATAAACGAGAATCTTTGCATTTTGACAAGAAAACGTTTTTTTTTGTATAAATTCCTCCACAACTCCTTCTAAATTGAACTTCTAAAATTCTGCATGCCTTGTAAATTATGTAGTGCTGCGATCAATGCCACATTCATTACAAAATTACGCAATAAAAAATGTCATCATAATGCGAGTTATATTCACCTTGCTATATTGTTTCAGCTTTTTGGCAATGCACCCTTTGTTATTTTGCTTTCAATGCCACAACGGTGCGGTGGCCTATGGCGTTTAATATATACCTCTAAACGGATTCCTAAAAAACATGATTTATGATTGGTTATACTGTAAATCTAGTTATGCAAGAGCTAAGCTGATGAAGGATTAAAATCATGATGCAATATATATTTTTATACCTAACTGTTTTTAATAATTAGTTAATCACTAAAAAACCATATTCTAATGAAATATTTGTGTGTATGAGATTTTTTAAAAGTCAGACTGATTTATAATAATTATGATTATAATTACCGATGATTTTTGATTCATGATAATTGATTCAATAATCATGATATGATTCAAGATTGTAATGTAATAAAAAACTGGATAATATGTAATTAGCTTGGAAGCTATTCTTAATTAATTTTAATTAAATAAACACAGGATAAGACGCAAAAGATGCAGGACTAGTAAAATATGCAAAAAAGGTGAAAGGAAAGGAGATGAAAGCATCAAAAGCGAAAAAAATGCTTTTTTACCTGAAAAATGCACCCTCTCCGTCTTACATGGCTAAAGAACTTTAACTAACAATATATTTTACAAGAAACATTCTGTGGCCTCTTTGTTAAGGCTATAGCATGGTACAATATAAGGCCAAAGAAGTTTCGGCTTGAGTGGATGTAATAGACAAGGCTAGAGTACACATAGACAAGGAGTGAGACGGACATAGCCAGCGTCTCTTGACTCTTGCTTACTTTTCTAATGTTTTGCTGGTCTGGAATAGTCTGGAGTCTGGAGTCTGGATGAATGAACTCAATCAAAATTCAATCGTCAATCGTAATCGTGGGATTGGGATTGATTCTTGTGGTTGTGAATTGAGCATTTGTTTGGAGTTGTGAATATTTTTAATTGTGACGAAGTTAAAATTTAAAAAAAAAGGTTGAAGGTAGGTAAATTTAGGTTTTGTAGTTGTTTAGTTAATTAAATTAGCGTGGTGTTGATTATTTAATTAATTAATTAAAAAGGTATTAAATTTGTTTGCTAATATTTTAATTGTTTAATTTAGATGTCTCTGGATTGGTCGATTTTGACGGATTCTGATGGACCATCTTCTGCTGGGCGTGCTTTATTCGACGACGACGACGGGAGGGATGGAGGAGGGATGAAGCCAGTAGAGGAGCACCAAAGGGAAGATTACGGGATTGGGAGGAATGCTAATGGCGGTGGCAGTCAGGTTAGATGGGATGAGGAATTGGGGTTTTGGAGTGATATCACTAATGAGGAGGATCGGGATCCATTTGGACTGGGGAGAGATGGTTTATGTTTGGCTCCCCAACCCTTACCGATGCCGATAATCGAGAGCTTAGAGGAGGATTCGGAGAGGGCAAGAGTGATTTCGTAAGCGATTTTATTAATATGGATGGTTGAGGGAGGGAAATGAACGTGTGATGTGGAGAGATTTGTAATTTATTCTGTAATTTGTTTTGTAGGGAGAAAATACCGGAGTTCGAAAAGCCAGCTATAGATCCCAATATAGAATTAATGATGAGTCGAATGAACACGCTATTTTCGCGAATACTGAGTGACCTTCAATTAGATGTAGTGAAAAAGATCTACCCTGACATTTATGGTTAGTGGGGAATGGAAAGGTTAAAAAAATCAAGTATATATGTGAGGTAGTTTACAAATGTGTGTTAATGTTACGTTTGATTTATTTAGGAGAACCAGCACCAACATCTGGTGAGGATGATCAACGATTACGTTTCCTCCTACTTTGTAGCTCTTTGTGGTCCCCTGAATACCCGTCTTCCCTGCAGCATAATCATACTGCCATGATGGAAGAACTCGAGGGAGCTACAGCAACAGCAGGAGAAGGGAAACCTGAAGGATGTGATATCCAGTGATTTTTAAAAGTAATGGACGAGGGTGGGAGGAGTGGATAACGAGTCTGCTTGTATACTTTGGAAATTAACTTAAAAAATGGTAATCTTTTTAATTAGGAATTTTCTTAAAAACACTGTGTAATTATGTGATACTGGACTTGTACTATTATATGTTTTAACACACCTGGGGCAAATCATGGGTTTGATTTTGCTACTTGGGTATAGGTTAAAGATTGTATTTGCATGATAAAAGAATTTTAAGGAACCTTTTAAAATTTAAAACTACAGAAAAGTATGACTTGTCAAGAGATACAATTTGTGTTTACATATATTTATTGGAATTGGAAATTGGAACTAACATTGTTATATTAAATGCAAAAATATTCTTGATAGGTTTGAAAGTTGAAATAAATGTACCCATTTAATGTATAGTAAAAGTTATATAGTCATAGGTATTTCTTGCAATCTGGCATGTAAAATTGGTATTAAAAATAACTTTTTAAGATCTTACAAACGAAAATGTTAGATTTAGTCAACTCATCGCCCTAAGTAGATGGTAATCTGTGAGTATCTGAAAAAAGCATGTGCACGCGGAAAACAAAGACATCGCATCGCATCGGGCTCAGGATCAAGATCATAAGCAACAGAAGAATCACACTTCATGAAATGTAAATCGCTATATGTATTTTTTGTATATGCCTTTGTTCGTATTCGTTCGTCTATCAATTTCTGTTGATCTGCTCTAGGGATAGGATAGGATAGATAGATAGGTAAGTGAGGGTAGGTGGTGTTCAGGTTATATACCTATTTGTCTCCAGTTACCAGGCAGGCTCCAGAACGAGTCCCAGAGCAACAGTAGTGAAGACGAGGGAAGGAAACCCCAGAAAAAGAAAGGAGTACAACAACAACATGATATGTATAACAGCACGTATTTATCAAGGATAGGTACATTTCATAATCTACTCCTTTCTTGTGAAAAGAAATATATACGTACATAAATAGGTATGCTAGATATCTAAAGAACACGCACTCTTTCCCTTCTTGTTCTAAGGATATATAAATATATCCAGGCAAAGATTCTCTTGAAAATAAGCATCTCTCTTCTGTGATATACATAAGAGGATACTTTTTATTCCTCAGGTAGATCATTTCAGCAACAAAATAACGTTTTAGTCTTTAGCCACATAAAAAATACACTTTTGATGTCCTCTGTTCCTATATCATATATTAGGTATGTATCTTTACGAATACCTGAGTCATAAGTAGCTCTGGATTTAGTTATGCATGCATTTTTTTAGCTTACGACTTTTTCTGTAGCAGGAAATACTTTACATCATCTGCATTACATAACTAATTAAATTATTAAATTGATTACGTTAATTTTAGTTAGCTAGTATCACTTACGTATTAAATATTTAACAAGTTTTTAAAAATCTTATATTCTTTCTTATACGTATTATTCATCCATTATAGTACAATACACACATACTTAATCTCATCTCATCCACATCTCCCCAAATCCCAACCACAGCAACAGCAGCAGCGTGGGACGGAGACGGGATATGTCTTTATGCATTCTCATTTTTTGTCCATATCCACAATACTCCAAAAAATACTCTTAGGAAACAGGCATACCAACCAACTAGCGACCGGAGAGAGAAACCCTTTTCCTTTCTTTTTATGATGCTCTCTCTCTCTATTTATGTGCTTCTCCGAAAACATCCTATATTCCTATCATGCTCATATGTGTATTATCCTTTATCCTTACTTACGCTTACGTGCTTTTAGCAAATACACACACACAATATTTGTATATCTACATCTACACAAGAGTGCATTTAGCTGCTATATGTACATATGTGAAGGTATTAAATGCACTTCTTATATCATCCACAATGCACAGAGCAAAAACACATTTCGGATATATTGCCATTCATCCACGCTATATTTTTAAAAGCATCTCGTGAAAATTTATAAGAAAAACAATATTCTTCCTGGCCAAAAGCAGCGTCATCGAATTTGCAGCGTCTCCCTTAACCCAGCGTCCCTGTTCCCATTGTTCAGAGGAAATTTGGTGTGTTCAAGTGTTTTCCAGCGTTCCAGCAAGAGATTAATTAATAATTTATTGGAGGAGACCTGAAAAAACTGGAAGAAATAGTAATGAGGATTGTTAAATAGAATGAAAGAGTGTAATTGTTCGGAAAGTGCAAGTTCGAAAATGAAAGGGCGAGTTGAAGTGAATTGTGAATATTCCAGGAGGACTTTTCTAAAAGTTTTTTAGTGATTAACAAGTAAATAGAAGGTGGTTGAAATTAATTTTGAATTTGTGATTGGGAGTGAAAAGTTGAAGAGTTTTTTTAACGGACAATTAAAAAGCTCGAGAAGAGTGAGTAAGACTGTGAGGGAGTTGTTTGGTGATGATGATGGAAGACTTGAACATTTGTAAAATATGCAAAAAAGTATTTCCCGACATGAGTGGACTTCAAAGGCACAAATCAGCTCAACATTCACAACAACTTGGAGGCAACGCCATGACTGACAAAGAGATTACTCACAGGTTTCGAAACAATAACGTTAGTATTACCAAAATTCACAAAGAAACTAATGCAGTAGGAATAGCAAGGTAAGTGATAACCATTTGATGGTGATTTTGGTGATAAGCGTTAATTAAAATATTAATTTATGTATGTAGGATATATTGTTTGACGTTTGATTGGTTTTGCTATTTGACACAGCACTATGAATAAGAATCAAAGCCCATTCCGGAAAACTGGAGGGAATGCTGGAGGAGGAGGAGGAGGAGGAGCCGTTCAGTCATCCATTAATGCTAGGAGGGCAGAAGCGAAAATGGCTAATAAGCCTGGAGGAGATGGGTAATTTTATTAAAGTGAATGATAGATGAGGATGATTAATTGTAATCGGAAATTTTAATATTAATTTGTTTTAATAGCCGTGTCAAGGTTGGAATGCACAAAGGAGGAGCGTCATCACTGCAGTCCATGGTTGTAGGCGCGATGGATGATGACACCACGGATTGGCAAAAGTGGTATAAAATAATAATTAGTGTAAAAATATTTTTAGAAATTGTATTGGAGTGATTTTTATTAATGTATTTTAAATTTGTAGGGAGCCAGTTCCAAGAGAGTTAGCAGCATCTTCATCGGATGGAAGCATCAGCACCATCATCACCCCCTCCGTGGCAGAACGAGCCACCTCCGCATTCTGTAACCCCTCCGATGGTCGGCAAGGAGGCAAGGGTGGAAAGCAGTCCCAATCATCATCACAGCCAAGAAAGGGTGCACCTCCTCCAATGTTCCGCATTTCCGACATATCTCCCAAAAACGGAAAGCGACCTAGCCCCGGCAGTGCTGCACCACAACAAAGAAGTCCCCCAGTGGGAGGAGTAAAATTTCCTGTTACTCCAGGTGTGCCGGGAATCATGCAAAATCTTGGCAAGATCAAATCCCTCAACCAATCATCCTCCAGTAGGGCGTCGGCAGTTGTCTCCTCCGCCAACTCAAAAGTGATCTCATTGTCTAGCAGAACAGCCGCTAAAGCACCTGCTCCCCAGCAATCAGTTCGAAAAGGTCCGTTGCCACCACCCACAACAACAAAGCCCAAACAAGCTTCTCAAGCGTCACCCTTCCGAGTAAATAAGCCACCTCAGGTGTCCAAGGCTAACAAAGGTAAAATCCTGCCGAGAAATGCGTACCAAAATGCGTTGCCAAAACCAGGCGCCCGCCCACAATCAAAACAAGCTCCCTCCTCAACCCTCCAACCCCCACGACTTCGTGTAGCAATGGAAATGGAGTTTGACGAGGAAATTACTGATGAGTGCGAAGATATTGAGGATGATGGGGAGGGCGACGATGATCAGTATTCTTTCAGTGATCTACCCGAGTTGCAACTGGAACGTGTTGTACCCCCTCCCGCTCAGAGTAAAAAACAACCACCAAAGAAATCTGCCCCTCCCCCTAGCAAACCTCCCCAGAAGCTACCTGCACCTAGTAAAAGTACCGTCAATACTAAAGCAAATGTTAAGGCATCATCCCCTCCACCGAAATCCGGACAGTCTGCAGGAGTAGGAGCAGGGGGCAAAGCTCCAGCAACAAAAACTCTCAGCTCAAATCGCTTCAATCCTGTTGCACCCGCCAAGAAAGCAGCTGCTGCTCCTCCTGCTCGCTCGGCAAATGGCAAGGGATCTTCTGCCAATGGCAAGTCTGGGACAGTGGTTGCTAAAAAGTCCCCAGCTAAAAAGGTGTCGTCCCAGGAGGAGCAATTTAGAAAGCTGAAGGAGTACGTGCCCACCATGCCCGGCACAGATTATGAAATGCCCAGCTTATCCGCTGTGGGGTCGTACACCAACAGGAGTGGGAATCAGGTGTGGATCTGCCTGGTTTGCAATGTAAAGGAGGAGGAGCAAAGTAGTCGGGATAACGGTGTATCTTTCAAGGGTCGGAAAATCCAGCAAAGGACTTTCCCAAACTGTTCCGAAGTAACTTGGCACATGGAAAATAGAGTGGCGGTAGAATGCTCCGCACAAGGACACTGGAGATTTACAATTTTTTGATATTTT